>AYEL01060354.1:0-25536 GCA_000484575.1 Olivierus martensii | reverse complement strand
TAAGATACACTCTGTATATATATATATATATCATCGATGATGTATATAAATTTTTTAATTTGAAAAATGGCGATATTTAAATCATTATCGATGTAATAATAATACAATTATATGATTTAAAACACTTGATTCTCGAATGGGTTCAATAATAAATACGAATTTATTCAATTCTGATATCATAGTTTCTTAATTCTTATATACTTTTGTAATGTTGATAAACATTTCTTTGTAATTTATGTTATTTAAATGTTTGTACATTTTCTATAGATAAATTCGTAACATTTTTACAGTATATCTTTGGATTGCAGCAACGATCTATTTACGTAATTTTAACTCTAAATTAAAAACAATTACTTTTTTAAGAAATATCAACAATCTTAACTAAAGTGTTATTGTGAAATAGTATATATCTTAATTTTAATTTAAACAAATTTGATGTTCTCATAATTTATTAACCCGCTATTTAAAATGAATTTCAACAAATTCAAAATATAACTTATAAAAAAAATATGAATGAAATTTTTAGTAATAAATATAAAGGGGAAAAAAACGTATTTAAAATATCAGTTAATCATTATAAAGCAGTGATGTTCAACCTTTTTACTATGCGAGCTACTTTTCTATACTATGATATTCGGCGATCTACTCTCTTATATAAGCTACATCAGCGTTTCCCAAACTTTTTCTATGACGGAACATTCAAAAACCCGAAATTTTTATGTAACACCTTCATTATTTTATAGTGTAAACAGATATTAATAATAAATAAATTAGGCAAATAAATATAAAAGTTAAGAAAACAAATCAAACATTCATTATCAAATTGCAATTAAATAAAATATAACACACGAAAATACAGTAGTAAAATAAACTAGCGACTCCAGTTTCAACTTGGCACAGCATTTAAAATCATTTGTGGCTTATATTAATTTTCATAATTTTTTTCGGAACTTTCCTATTGACCTTCTGCGGAACATTGGTGTTCCGCAGAAGGTCAATAACTATGTTCCGCAGAACATAGTATGGGAAATGTTGAGGCTAGATCATAGCTCGCTGTTTGATTTCCACTGATCCAAATTAATTCATTTATCCGGACTTATAATTAAATTATTGATTTGACAATTTTAATGAAAAATAAATAAATAAAAAATAGCAATACACTTAAAGAGAATTAAAAAGTAATACAAAATAATGATTGATAAAATATGTTTTCAGTTTTAATTAAATTTGTAAGGAAGAATACACATTAGATCGACCAAAAATCGCTCCGCGATCGACAGGTTGAACATCACTGTTATATAGTAACATAAAGTTGTACTGTTGCCATTATAAGATTGTGAGGATTGGCGGGTGGAAATTACCTTTTTCTATGAGACATTGATACTTACCAGGGAGGTAGATTCACTCATCCATTCCGTCATCGCCATATTGGAGTGAACGTCAAGTGTTAACGATGTTAAGAAGTTTATTAATGAGTTAAGATTGGAAATACTAAGAATTATTATTGATTAATTATTATAAAGTTTTTACTAATATTAAGTTAGATAGTTTAGTATTTTATGCTGTAATAGAAGAAATATATTATACAAATGTGACGTGTATAAGTATCTGTGGTGGCGTCCGAGTAAGCGTAATTCCTCTGATGTCTGTAGCTATTGTTGATGTTTTTTGTGTAGTCATCGTCTGGTGTTCGTCGGAGTTTTGTTTATGTTTTGGAAGATAGTTACAGTAACTTTCAAGAATTTTGTGGTGGACTATCGACAGAGGAATTGTTACTTGTCTGTGTGCTTTTTGATACTAAATCTTGCTTAATAAAATTAGTAATTTTGAAAATGGAATCGACTACTTCTTTTCTGAGGGACTTAATAGACTTGGAGTTTAATATTCACATTAAAATAATGATAAATCGACGGGAGTCGTCGAATGCAGGGGGTGGGGTCCCGAACCCTCGAGGGTTTGGCCCTTACAAGATCTCTTATGCAATGACATATCCAGAATCTTTGGTACCTGGGACGGCATTTTTTTGGCCTCCTTTCCCCTCCTACCAAAAAAACATCTGTTTCAACACGCATTTTATTTCGTATTCGGCTGCACTTAATATTTACGAAATATTCAACAAAATTCGCGAGTTTTAATTTTGAATTCGAATTAACTATCTACATATTGTACAGGTATGTCGTATTTACCACCAAATTTATAAAAAATTATTTACGAATATCAATGTTATTAAATATTTTTTAAGAACTGAAAATTATTCACAAATGTTTATACAAATATCTGGTGAATAGTAATGATATTCCATGCTCTTGGTCCCCCATTCTGCTTAGTGCCCGGGATGGACCGCCCCTCTCGTTCCCTCTGGGTAAGCCACTGCTCTTATGTCATCAGATGATAGACAGTGGTATGTTGTGCCGGTCTCATATCAATAGATAAAGTTATTCACAAATATAGCACAATCGAAGAAAAATATAAATATGGAAAAATTTCTAAATGGTAAGTAAATCAACTTTTACAATTAAAAAAATCTTCAATAATTTTAGTATATTATTATTATACGGCAAACAGTTTCAATAATATCGATCGCGTCTTGAAATCGATCGCTAACGTATCAAATGACTCGATCATTAAGTACCTTCAGGGATGGAAAGTGTATAAAACCAGTATAGAAAAGGCAATACTATTTCAGAGTCTACTACAAACGGCTAATGCCATTAGTGGTAGGTGATGGGCTATAAAAATGGCCGCCGCCAGATAAAGCATATCCCATGAGCAATATGGCGGCTTAACTAACCTAATCTTACTAGTGGTATGTGAAATATGGAAATTAATAAGCCAGTGAAGTTAAAATTCTTTAGAATAATTTTTAAGATTTTATGCCTCTATCTTCACAGGACTTTTGGCGTCAAGCAGTTAGGAGCTCATCACTAACATGACTAACAATTAAATTCAGTAATTGGAATGAGATCAACGGGTTCAGCTTGAATATTTTGAAAATTTCTATAATTACGTGACCATTATTTTACATGCACAATATGAAATCCAGGGAGTTTAATATGGACCTGAATTTCGAATCCTAGTTGTAAACTGTGAATCCAGTCCAGATGTTCAAGCAAAAAAGTATTCCTTAATGTCTAATCAGCCCATACAAAACAGCGATTATTTTCTAAAACTTCACAAATGTTTACATTTTTCGCAAATAAATATCATCAAGTGATATTTTAAAAAATATTTTAATGTTGATTCCAAAAATATTATTGTTTTTAACTTTTGATTATACTTTAATATTATCGTCTTTAAAATGTAAAAATACAAAGCGGGATTCATTTTTATTTATACATAATTATGAATAATTATATTTATACAGTGACTCTCATGGTTATTCGTACGAATAACCATGAGAGTCACTTCTCTTTCAGAAGTCATGTTATTAGTTTCTTTTAGACGTCTCTTTCCTAGTTCGACGGCAGCTCGAACATAAGGAGCTGCTATGTTGAAAGAAGTGTAAAACTCCAAGGTATACGATGTTATAAATTTAATCTCAATCAAATATTTAATCACAATGAACTGTCCCGTGGAAACGTAGCATTAGGATTGTCCTCCGATATCCATGCGTATTAACTCTCTCTCCAATATACGCGTAAATGCGAATCGACCCTCGTGGGTATCGTGCCACGTAAAACGATGAATGGAGGGAAAAATACGTTTCCCTCGGCGTCAGTTGACCTAGTAATGTGTGTCAAAGTCGCTGCTTCCAACAACGGTGAGCCAATAATATAGATGTTCGGCCGTTTCTCGGTTTCGCTACTTGTGTTCTTTAGGTTTGGCGGATATGGGTGTTGTGTATTATACGGGAATAAAATAGTCAGGGATCATGAGAATAATACAAAAGTTATAATTATCAACAATTTTACATACATAATAGGAAAAAGGGAAGAAGTTTTGATTTTCAACCAACATTAATTTTGGGGATTGACATAATTTCTTCTTCCTCTTAATAACTTTTAATAACGAAAAGAAAATAAAACTGTATACAAATTTTTTTTCATTCTACAATATGAAACATAAAGAGGGCAGGAGGGAGAGAAAAAAAGATTTGTCTTAGGGTCTTCTTCCGTTACAAGAGGCACGCCCTCGGCCAGTTCCCGGAAGAGAGCACAGATCGGGTTGACTGCTCTCCCCCGAGCCCTACGGGTCGCAGAGTGCACCTTTCCTTATCTGAGTATATTCTCCAATACTCAGGTACCTCAGGAATCCCTCCTCCTCGGATCTCTCTAGATTTGTAGATTTAGGCTGTACTATATTACGCTCTGCTATGGTAAGTATAGAGAGGGGAGATGCTCCCACACTCTGGTTATGAGAATTATGGAGAAACCGCATACCTTCGGAACATTCAGCTTCCATAGGCAGCAGTACTGCCGCTTTTATTTTCCTGTTATTAGTTTCTTTTAGTCGTCTCTTTCCTAGTTCGACGGCAGCTCGAACATAAGGGGCTGCTATGTTGAAAGAAGTGTAAGACTCCAAGGTATACGATGATGGAGGCGATGGTTCCTGCCTGCCTGTGGTGCCGGATGAGGCGTCTGACCACCCGTCCCATCCATCCACTACCAGTGTGTTGGGAGTGGGACTTGACTGGCTGATTATGATTTTTGATAACTTTCCATCAGCTATCACCGCGGAGGGGATAAAATTCTCCTGCTGTTCCTTAGAATCAGCTTCCAATATTGCTACCATCACCTCGATATTGTCGTCACGGGACAATTGCGCCAACTCATCCTCCTTTATCCTGGCACCGAAGTTGTAGTCCAGGAGGCTAGAGAGTTTGAGCTGGGCCCCCACAGTCGACGCCTCGTAGGTGAGAAGTTTCAAGGAGGTCCGGACAGCCACGGTGTATTTAAATTGACTGGCCTCCTCTTCCGTTCCGACAAGTTGGACTAATAAGTCCACTTGGGGCCGGGAATCAACTATGATTTTTGTAATGTGGATAAGAAAATAGGTCCTGAAGCAACGAGACAGCGTCACATATACCTGGGCGCGCGGTAGGTTGGTGGTAGTGACCGTCAATAGGCACTTTTTCCCTCTAACGCAGAAGGTTTCTGCATGTTTTTCTTTTAAATGATGTAACATTTCGTCCACAGACCTTTCCCATTGGCACGAGAGTACCTGGTAAGGACAGGGGTACGGCGAAATGTGAATAACCTTTCATGGTTAGTAATAGTATATATGAGGTCCACAACCATGCATCCAGGTGGGGTGTAAAGACAGGTGCAGGGGATCACCTGCGCCACGTTTTCGGAGAGAGAGTGCCGTAAGTTTCCCAGGTGGCCCGTTCATGTTGGGCAACTGTTGTGAACTCTTTTAAAGCAATAGTCACAAATTATGTGTCACACTCCAGAGGTGTGGATGGGCGGCCGGCAGGTTGAGTAACAGACTGGGCACTCATCTGATGCAATGATAATTTTAACCATCGCCTCAGCGCTCAGTATACTTGCTTGGACGACAGCTACATCTGAATCTTCTGCCATGATCAAGAGCGCTGAGTACATTGGCATATTGAAGTCTGTATGAAGGAACACACAACAAAAACAGTATACTTGCTTGGACGACAGCTACATCTGAATCTTCTGCCATGATCAAGAGCGCTGAAAATAAAGAAGTACATTGGCATATTGAAGTCTGTATGAAGGAACACACAACAAAAAAAATAAAAAATATTTATGTATTTATATATAAGTATAATAGCAAAAATATTTGTTTAATAATTAATGGATAGATAATTATACATTCATGGTACAAGATTAAAATGGACATTTGCGGGGTTAAATATGTATCATGACTACCTAAGCGTATAAAGGGATATAAGTATGTATATATGGTTAGCATATCCCGATTGAGTAAATACATGGCAATGAAAGGTAATTAAACGCGCAAAGGTTTCTCAGGTACAAGGGAGAGGTCGGGAGACACACACAGGGTGAATCCAGTTGGTAAGCAGTTGACTCAGCAGACCGTCTAGCTGTCCAACTGGACGGTCCGCTTAGTATAAGTGACGTCATCAATTGCTGAGTTTGCTGATAAGCGAAGTCAGCGCTACATTTTTTGCTACTTTAGGCTGAGTTTGTCATCTAACGATTATGATTGTTAGTTTAAAATAGATAAAATAAAAAGTTTATATAAATTTTAAGTTTTCTATTCTTTTAAAATTTAAATTTGAAACAAGGATTTGTGAGAAATAAATTTTCTAAGAAATATTTAGTTTAACATTGTTATATATTATTTTGAATCAAAGCATCTTATCAATTAAAATAAGTTTTTAAATCATTCTATTTATACAATTAGAATTGCTAATGCTTATTATTATTATTATAGATGTCACTTTCCAACAAAATTTACTAGAAAAACTGATACAAGAAATCCTTTATAGTTACTTTTTTATCTTTCGAATTATTATTAATTTTTAAATTCCAATGGATGATTATAGCAGTCAAGTGTTCAGCATTTGATTCTGCAGTTCTCTGAATTATATTCATTAAAGAAACTTCCACAGAATCATCTGTTAATTCATCGAACAAATGTATTAAACCTTTTTGTTTGAGAGCAGCCATTTTGCTTGGCAGAACTTGTCAGCAAGACGTCTAGTAAAACATGCAAATGATGACATATGTGAACTAAGCGTATTAAAATAAGTTTTTAAATCATTCTATTTATACAATTAGAATTGCTAATGCTTATTATTAATTATTATTATTATAGATGTCGCTTTCCAACAAAATTTACTAGAAAAACTGATAAAAAAGTAACTATAAAGGATTTCTTGTATCTTTCGAATTATTATTAATTTTTAAATTCCAATGGATGATTATAGCAGTCAAGTGTTCAGCATTTGATTCTGCAGTTCTCTGAATTATATTCATTAAAGAAACTTCCACAGAATCATCTGTTAATTCATCGAACAAATGTATTAAACCTTTTTGTTTGAGAGCAGCCATTTTGCTTGGCAGAACTTGTCAGCAAGACGTCTAGTAAAACATGCAAATGATGACATATGTGAACTAAGCGTTTACTTATCAAAGTCAGCAAAGCGCTTGCCAACTGGATGCACCCATAGTTTTAGTGTCTCTCCATTCTTGCACTAGTATCGAGGGGAGGTAACTGAATTTCCTCAACCCCCTGCTGCTGTTGATCTAATTTTGTCGATGTTTTGTCTGAATGAAGTCTATTCACCCTCCTGGGTGCGAGACTATAAAAGTCACGTGATAGCTGGAAAACAGTATTTGAAAACAATATGACTGCTATGGATTCTATCGTCGACGTTCCCTTATATTTGGTGAATTAGTTATTCTAATATAATGGAATATTCTAAAAACCTAAGTGGCTTGCTGGAAGACAGCACATTATTATTCGAAGTAAATAAAAAAGGCGTTTCAATAGAAAAATTAATTTGTAAGCGACATTCGATTTCGTCAAGAAGATGAAAAATTCATTTCTGCACGCGTGAAAGCCGAAATGAAAAAATATACTATTTATGAAACATCTGTGATAATTGCGTCAGATAATACGGTAAGATATTTATTTATTTAATTTTTTAGTCTATTTATTAGAAAGTAGTTGAGTAGGCCACGCTCGTGACAAAATTATTTCGAAATTCAGGAAATATTTTCCTATCGCTAAAACGGGATGAAATTATATCGTTTGAAAGCTCTTGCCATGATAATATTTGAATAATGAATATTAAAAAATTTCATGTCGGTACTACAGTTTTGAGATATAGCATTTTAAATATTAATTCAATATATGTAGCGGTAATATTCACAATTCATTTGAACTACTATATCCAATGTATATTTTTAATAATTTTAGAAATAAAAAAACCTGTTCCACATTCGCATTTTTGTGAAACATGCAAATATGTTGTTCCAAATTGCTGATTGGCTGTGGTTTGTTAGTGATACAAAAATTGACACATTAAATTTCAATGTAATTTTGATTCCTAAGCCTTAAAGAGCGGGATGAAATTATACCGTTTGAAAGCTCTTGCCACGATTATATTTGAATAATGAATATAAAAAAAATTTTATGCCGGTGCTACAGTTTTGAGATATATTGAATTAATATTTAAAATGCTATATGTAGCAGTAATATTCACCGTTCATTTGAACTACTATATCCAATGTATATTTTTAATCATTTTAGAAATAAATAACATGTTGTTCCAAATTGCTGATTGGCTGTGGTTTATTAGTGATACAGAAATTGACACATTAAATTTCAATGTAATTTTGATTCCTAAGCCTTAAAAATAAATTTTATTTTTCTTAAATAATTTATAATTCACTTTTAAATCCAGAGAGAGTGGAAATCTTAAAATTAGCAATTTAATTAATACTATAATTCAAATTTGCATGTTAGTATCACCAATTAAGTAATTATAATTTTTTTTTTAATTTTTATTTTATCATTCAAATTTGCATGCTAGTATCACCAATTAAGTAATTATAAATAAATTTTTTTTATTTTATTAGATACTTTCAACAACTTGTGCTTGTCCTGGTGGGTCTTCTCCTGCAATATGCAAACATGCTTTTGCATTATTATATGGATTAGAAGACTACAGCAGAGAGAAGATGTATTCTGCTCCAACAGAGAAATTACAGTTGTGGCATCAACCACGTCCTTACAAATCATCACCAAAAAAGTGCAATATGTCCTGGTGGGTCTTCTCCTGCAATATGCAAACATGCTTTTGCATTATTATATGGATTAAAAGACTACAACAGAGAGAAGATGTATTCTGCTCCAACAGAGAAATTACAGTTGTGGCATCAACCACGTCCTTACAAATCTTCACCAAAAAAGTGCAATGAGATATTTTATAAGTCATCTAAAAAAGAAATTTGTACAGGAAAAGTATATTATGATGCACTGAGATGTCTTTCTGCCAATGCACCTTTCTTTTCTGCTTTAAGAGAGAGTAATTCTCTAAATCAAAAATTTACTTTTCCTCTTCCTGCAGTTGTTATTAGTACAAACTCAGTATATTCATTAAATAAAACATATATGCCTTTAAAGCAAATCTTGTTTTTGCATGAATATTTGATTTTTGATACTGAAAGAATTTGGAACAATCAAACAGTGAACTTTGGAGAAAAGAAAGAATATGCAGATTAACATCATCTTGCTTTTATATTTGGGTTCGTAGAAATGAGCATAAAACTTTGGCAAAGAGGCTATATGATTCTCATTTTCAGGACTTGTCCCATATTCCATCTGTTGCATTTGGCATTCAGTATGAATCTGTAAGAAGAAATTTCATCAGAAATAAATTTCCGAAAAGTATTGTTAGAAAAGTTGGTTGGTTGGTTGGTTGATTGGTTTTATTGGCACAAGGGAAGTTGGACTTGTTATAAATCCTTTTTACCCATTCTTGGCAGCATCACCTGATGGGCTAATATATTCATCAAATTAGTTCAACTAATTGAAATTAAATGTGTATTCAATCCACAAAAAAAGTAATTTAGAAGAGCTGTCAAAAAGACCAAACTTTTGTTTACATAAAAATGCAAATGGTGAGTGGAAGCTAAAACATGACCATAGATACTATTTGCAGATAAATATGACACACCAAGTTGACCCTGTATCTAAATGTCTTTTCATTTTATTTATAAGCGTCCTGGTTTTATATATTCAGAAGTAATACATTTTGACAAAGTTATGGGAGCTATTGCAAAATAAATTGAGTGAATTTTATTTTAGTTATTATTTACCAATTTTAATGTCAAAGCAATAGCCTTTTTTTTCTTTCTTTCTATAACTGTGAATCCACTTTTTCAAATGGAATAATTAAAACAAACATTCACACAGCTCATAACAATGAGCTATGTATGTATGTATGTCTTGTTTCAATTACTCCATTAAAAGACTGATTTATAATTTAACCCATAGACATTTTGAATATAGTTTCAAATAATCTTGTATATACTTTTCTTAAATTCTCTTGCATTGAAGTTCTTGTTTTCAAGGTTATTTATTTCATTTTAAAAATTTACATTAATAATAATTTTAATACTTTTATAATTTAAATTATAGTTATATTGATTTCATATCTAATCTTACTTTAATAAAATGTGAAATATAGTAGCAAATAACTTCTTTGATTGTATTCTAAAGGAATGTTTCCACAGTATCAATAAATTAGAACATTTGAAAATGTAATAAAATTTATTCATTTAAAGCTACAACTCACTAAGTATCAATATAAAAATTACTGGTTACAAAAGTACATAAATTGATCCAAAATTAATATTTCAGCTAATTATGAAAATGTGTTATGGTTATTTTACATGAGCAGTTTATTAAATGCAAGTTTTCGTGCATATATAAGTCCTGATTGCATACAATTTTAACATTTAATAAGTGCACTGTTAAAGTTGGTGAGAAATGCAGAAATATAAAATACTTCATTAATGTTATGCAAAGCTGTGTAAAGCACACTACCTTCAAAATACCGAAATGTTTTTATTCTTGCAATTTCACGTTCCACATGAACGTGTAATCCAGAAACTATTTCAATTTTTTCATTTAGTGTAAATTGAAATTTGTCTTTCAGAAAGTGAGGCATTACTAATCTGCACTGTTTCTTTTCTAGTTCCTTTGAAATAGTAAATCCTCTATCTGCAAGGACATCATCATCATTTTCTAACATATTGAGAAATCCACTTTTCATGAACAACATTGGTAAAATTCAAAACGAAAATCAATGATATATGATGTATTCTTTCGTTTTGACTTAATTTTGTCTGTGTTGAAGACAAATTTGGTTGGTACTGCTATAGGTTTCAGCAGTCTCTTATTTGTGAACGCCTGATAAATGAAGCAGTCATCTTCGAAATGGACCGAACAAATACGGAACTTCTGTTCGGTTTAAAATTCTCTCTCTCTTCATTTTAACCAGCCATTCTTTTAATAATTTTGGTTTCGAATGTGGGAAATTATGAAACGATATTCCATTTTCCATACAGTCACGCTTCCAATAGCGATTTGTGCAACCGTACGCACTGCACGAACTTGGCATTGTTTGTAAAGCTAGTATAAATCAAATGGCGAAGCACATTCTGTGCGGCAGTGTTTTCCAGTTATCACGTGACAGCCTACGTCAGGTGAATAGACCTCATTCCCAGGAACACACGGGAGAGCTGAACCACCACCACCTAGATATCCAGGCCAGAGTGCTTGTACAAATCCTTTTTTATTACTTTTCTTTAGGCCTTTCCATGAATTTTCATTGAAGAGACAGAAACCCAATGAGTCATTATAAACTTTTACTTATCAATAAAAATAGCGCCCCTGTAAACTTTTACTTTATCAATAAAAATAGCGCCCTTTCTTGACCTGGTGCCTTTATTTGGGATACAACTTGTCCGCTCTACCCTGAATTACTCTTCTAAGAAATAAAATGAAAGAAAAACATAATGCTATGTCTGCAAACGTTTATCGAATAAGTCATTTTTCTAAAAAATAAAATGAAAGAAAAACATAACGCTATGTCTGCGAACGTTTATCGAAAAAACCCGCAAATAACGGAAATCAATTAATCAAAGTAATTACGTAAAATATATGATTATTAAATATAATTTTGGCAATGGATTGAATGCTGAGGGCCGCGAGTTTGACATTTCTTGTATAAATTGTTAACTATAAATCTATTTTATTTTCATCTTTTTAGCTTCTTTTAAGAATTTAAAACGCTTACATGCTTTCCAAAAAGAAATTAGTACTGGAGTCTGGATCAGCGAATTTACATTACATTTCGCTCATTTTGAGATTTCCATAGCTTTAATGTAGTTTAATATAAATAATTATGCAAACCTCATTAAAAGTGATATATCAGAACTATATTCTGACAATTTTTTGTTTTATATAATAATATTTTAAAAAATTATATATATTCTATAAGTAAAATAAAGAAATACAATAGATAAATTTTATTTTATTGTTCGAATTAATGAAGTTTTACTAATTATCATTCTTATGAATTACGTAATTATGTAAAATATATTATTATTAAATATACTTATGTCAATGGAGTGGATGCTGAGGGCCGCGAGTTTGGCATTCCTGGTATAAATTGTTAACTATAAATCTATTTTATTTTCATCTTTTTAGCTTGTTTTAAGAATTTAAAACACTTATATGCTTTTCAAAAAGAAATTAGTACCGGAATCTGGATCAGCAAATTTACATCACATCTCTCCCATTTTGAGATTTCCATAGCTTCAATGTAGTTCAATATACAAAATTATACAAACCTCATTAAAGTTAGGTTAGGTTAGGTATATTACGCCGCCATATCCTCATGGGATATTCTGTATCTGGCGGCGGCCACTTATAGAACCCACACAGGCTGGCGAGCACCCATGATGGGGTCCAACCGGATGGTTGAAGGATGGGGTTCAACGGCCGGGCGTGGACCCCTCCTGAAAAACTGGAGGTGTGGGACGCGGATTTGAACCCGGCCTCTAGGGTGACCGGCCGACAAACTTCATTGAAAGTGATATCAGAACTATATTCTGACAACGTTAAAATAATGACGGATTTGATGAAGATTTAAAATACTTTGTTTCAAAATAGCTTAAATTTTGGTGAAAATTGGCAAAAAAAAGTTAATAGGTCAGACATACTGTATAATTGACTAATAAAAGCAATGAGTATTATTATTTTAATTACTGAAAATGAAGCAGCAGTTCTCATCAGACTGAAAAATTGGAAGTTGCTGTGATACTTCCACACTACACTACGAATTGAGCGAAGTATAATGTAAAAATTTTCCAATAATCTATTTTTTATTTTATTTTATTTTTATTAATTTTAAACTAATCCGTTCTGTTTTTTTTTAATTTTGGGCATTATTTCATTTCAGAATCATGAAGTCGAATTTAAAACTTGTTTGCATTTTTTTCATTCTTCTTAATATGGGTAAGTTTTTTTGTTTTTAACCTGTAATAATTATCGAAAAAAAGGTTAGGATCTAATATTCTAAATGGGAATTGCAGAACAATAAATGTTAAAAGAAAATCTAACTTGTTAGTTTTCGAGAAAACATAAGAATATTCGAGAGCCCTATCTGATTGCTCTTATTTAATAGGAAGCCTCAGTCCAAAATGGCAAAATGAATAATGGAATTAGTGATAGATTACTATTGACAGCAAGTTCCTTGGTACAGGGCCGCCGAGAGAAATTTTCGGGCCCGTGACAAGTCTTTGGTTCGAGCCCCACTTAAAAAATGCATCACTTTGGTTTAATAAAAAGTCATATAAAATACTAAGCATTTATTTAAAATAGGCAAACAATAAATTCAAAATTTCATACATTATAAACTATGTTATATATAAAAATGTTTATTTTGGTACGACCGCTTTAGGTGCTCTGTCGGCAGCTCGCGAGCTATCGGACACATTATATGACACTTCAGGCTTGACGATCGGGACCTTTTCGATGCCGGCCCGTGACAAAAATTACGGATGTCACTCCCTCTCAGTGGCCCTGCCCTGGTGTATTATTTTCATACTTTTTTACCTATGTATAGTAAATATGCAATTTTTGTCTTTTGTTTATCTGTTCCGCATAGATCCCACATTGACTTATCGGGATCAAATTGCCTGGCGACTTTCTATGACCCTGCGAGGAATACAGTATAGGATATAATAGAACAGGGATGGGCAAAAGCCGGCCCGCGAAGGTATCTTGACGGCCCGCCACATAAACTAGAACACACTACACTTTCAAGACCCATTCGTAAAATTCTATTCGAAAAGAAAATAATAAAATGATGGATATTCCGTACCGTCTATTTGTACACTATCCGAGATCGTAAAATTCTATTCGAAAAGAAAATAATAAAATGATGGATATTCCGTACCGTCTATTTTACACTATCCGAGATTATTCCAAATTTTGATGATATATAACCATGAACATAATAAATTTCACCATTCACATTAAGTTACAAATTTGTTTTTACAAAATTAATTACTTAAGTACCTAATATTTTTAAACATTTAATGAATTAGGTTGTTAAGTCAGTCAGATTAATAAAATACTTATTTTTTAAAGAAAATTGTCTGAATTTATTAATTCGTAGGACGAATTATTTTATAATGTTTATATTGAAAAACTAGTTTTTACGGATGCTTTTGAACTCTGCTTACAAAACAAAAACTAAGAAAGTAACCCAAGAAAACTATATTTTTTAAAATAATATTGATACCCGAATATACTGTGTGTGTAACTATCACAAAAGTGGTTACACACGAATTATTTTATAATGTTTATATTGAAAAACTAGTTTTTACGGATGCTTTTGAACTCTTTGCTTACAAAACAAAAACTAAGAAAGTAACCCAATAAAACTATATTTTTTAAAATAATATTGATACCCGAATATATTGTGTGTGTAACTATCACAAAAGTGGTTACATACGTTAGAGAGATTGACAAGGTGTGCAGATAAATTGGCGCAAACCATTATTCTTGTCCCGTGTCGTAGTTTTTTTGAAGGAGATAATTTACACCCTGTATATAACGGACCCCCACAGAACACAGAAGATACGTTCTGCGTTATAGGAAATCGCGTTATATGAGACATGCATCATCAGACGATTTTATGCAAATTTTTACTTGTCTCTGAGTTCCAGACTGATTGCATATTGTTAATGAAATGTGCGTTAGTTTCCTTTATTGTGTGCAGAGTGTTAAATAACTTGTTTTAAAGATTTCTGTTAATAAACGAAAAAACAAAACAAAATGCAGGAAATTAAATTTTAAAAAATATTATATACAAGTACACCTCGTATAACACAGACTCCGAAAACGCCGATTCGTATAACCGGACGGAAAAGTTGCTAAAGTTGTCATGGAAATGAAATAAACATAGTTTGGTTTTTTATTACCATCAACCGATATTATAAGTAACAAATAAGTAACGTTAATAAATTTATCCTACGCGTTATACGGGATTGTTTATAGTGTTGAATGAGTACAAGTCGCAATTTTTTCGTCGTGTTATAAGGGAGTTTACTATATCCCAATGCATTCAATTAAAATTATAATAAGCATGTGAGATATGAGACTCCGTCTCTTATGAGTTTGATAATTTTAATTTTATAAAAAAGTAAAGCTTTAAAAAAAGGCTGAGAAATATTGCTGTGACCATAATTTACTAAATATAAATTAGTAGTAAGATACTTTATAAATTTTTACTTTTATTAATAAAACATTATTTTTTATTTCAATAATTTATAGAATATTCCATGTTTTCAAGATTAACTTTTTCCCCCATCTGTATTAAAAAAAAATGATAAAATCAGCTGTATTTTATATAATCGATATTTTTTCTTTATTTAGAATATTGTTTTGCTCAAGGCTTTGTAAGTCGATTTTTTCCTTTATACAACGGAAAAACATACAAATGCCTTCCTTGGAGCGAAGCCATATACCATAGATGCGAACGCCTCTGTAAAGAATTTTTTAAAGTGGACGACGGAGGATGTCTTTGGTTCAAATGTTGGTGTATATTGTGTGATTAATTCTCATTTTTGCACTATTTTAAACAAACATTTTTCAATTAAAAAAGCTATATAATCACATTTAACGAATATATAAAATTTTTCTGAAGTCAATTCTCAACATATTGAAAAAATAAACAAGGAAGATTGATACAGTATTTTATACAGTTTTTTAATGTTTTTGGAATTTAATATATCTAAAATCTTTATTTCAAGAGAATTTGTGTTTTATTCATTTTCTAACTTATGAGAGAATAAATTTATTATATTTTTGTTTCTAAAAATAAATGGCTTTAGTTAAATAATTTATAGATAAAGTTATGTAAACCACATAAACAAAAAATTTATTATTGCTGGTGATGATAAAAACTATTCTCAGTATTAAAGTAAAACTCCAAAAATAGCAATGACAAGACAATTTTCAGTTGAAAAAAATTCGATTGTGACATGTTTATAGATAAGAAAATTCTGAATTACAGTGTACTGTATTTATTTTAGTTTCTCATTCCCTGCTGTTTAAAAAATCATTCTAGCTTTAACTAAAGTTAAGTTAAAAATTAAAATATTTTGTGTATAAAGTCAAACCTCGGTTCACGAACTTAATTCGTTCCTGAAAGTTGTTCGTAAACCGAACCTATTTTCCCCATAAGAATTAACGTAAAATGATTTAATCCGTTCCTGGACCCAGGTGATGTCTTATTTAAACTTTTACAACAGTGTTTTGTGCACAAGTTCTTAACACAAAATCAATGGAAATTATTAAATCTATCACAAAAAGATAAACATAACACTAAGCAGATGAAATGTAAAAGAAACTTTAGTTTTACCGTACATGTAGGAAGGAATGTAGGCGATTTAAGTGGAAGACGGTGAGGAAGTGAAATGTTGTTGTTGTTTGGAAGGGGATTTTTTCTGTTTTCTATTTCTTGGCATCACTCGACTCTCCTTCAGACTCGTCATTCTTCTACAAATACTGCCGATGCTGATACTCCTAGCTTATCGCTCCACGATTTTGATAGCTTGTATGTTCGGAAAATTTGTTCATAAATCGAATTGTTCATGATCCCAGGCGTTCGTGAAGTTTGACTGTAATTTGTTTTACTAAAGGAGATTTACCAACGATTCTTTTCTAAATACATTTTTTCGTTGTTTAAAAAATTTTCTACTTAAAATTAACGGCCGTATTTAAAATAATGCGATTTTAATCTTTAGGATGCCAATCTTATTAAAATCAGTTAAATACTTCTCCACGTAATAGGATTAATATAATGCTTTAAAAGTATTTAATGTTTATTTCTAATCTGAGGCGAATTGCGTAACACATTAAATTTAATAATAGTGAATGTTACGTGATAAATAATCCTTACAGAAATCTTTTTGTACAAAATTCATGATCACACTATTCAAATATTTTTTTAATTAAAGCAATCTTTTTTCATAATGAATAGTGATACTAGTACTACTTCAGATGATTTGTGGCCGCTACTGAAAAATGCAATTCAAGACATACAAAAAAAGAACAACGAGAGTTTAAAATTCGAAGATTTATACAGAGATGTATACACGATGGTTAGAAATAACCGCAGCGAACAGTTATATAGAGGAATAAAAGATGTTATCCTGAATCATTTATTGAACAAAGTACGGAAAGACATTCTATCTTGCTTACGAAACAACTTTCTGCGAATTCTCATAGATAAATGGGACGATTTTCAGATTAGCATGGTCATGATCCGTGATGTCTTTATGTATTTAGATCGAGTTTATGTAAGCAATAATAATCTGTTAAGTGTTTATAATCTCGGACTGACACTCTTCCGCGACGAAATTATAAAGGACAAAAACATCTCTCGAAATTTGCGTTACTCTCTTCTCCGCATGATTATGACCGAAAGAAAAGGAGAAAAAGCGGATAGAATTCTCATCAAAAGTGCCTGCGACATGCTAATTACATTAGGTATTGATTCAAATGAATTATATGAACAAGAATTCGAAATAGCATTTTTAGAACAGGCCAGGGAATTCTATAAAAAAGAAAGTTATCATTTTTTATCGGAGAATAACGCTTCGTCATACGTACAAAAAGTGATGATTCGAATTCAAGAAGAATCCGAAAGATCGAGAACTTGTTTAGGTAGCACTACTGAAGAAAGAATTATTGACGTTCTAGAAGAAGAACTGATCAGAAGACACATCAAATTCGTTATGGAAATGGAAAATTCGGGAATATTTCACATGCTCAAAAACAAAATGACGAAAGATTTAGCTTCTATGTATCAACTGTTTAGTAGTACTGATGATTGCCTGAAAACAATGGCAGATTACATCAGTATTTACTTGAGAAACGAGGAAAAGAACTTGTTGGAAGATGAACGAACAAAATCGGATTGGCTAACATTCGTTGAGAAATTGCTTAATTTGTTAGACAAGTTTGACTTATTTATATCCAAATCTTTCAAATCTGATAAGTATTTGCAAAAAGTCATAATTAACGATTTCGAATATCTTCTAAACTTAAATCCGAAATCCGCAGAATATATCTCCCTATTTATAGATGATATATTAAGAAAGAAATCAAAAGAATACACAGAAGACAAGACGGAGAGTATTATCGACAGAACTCTCACACTATTCCGTTATCTACAGGATAAAGACATGTTTCTACGATATTATAAACAGCACATGGCTAAGCGCTTGTTACTTAATAAAAGGTTTTATAACGATTCCGAACAAGATATTATCCTGAAATTGAAGAATGAATGCGGTAGTCAGTACACTTTCAAATTAGAGCAAATGATAAAAGACATGCTCATTTCTGACATCGTAACAGAGGATTTCAGAAACAGGAGTGAGTCAAGAAATTTCCAGGGAATGGAACTGAGTACGAAAATTTTAACTTCAGGATTCTGGTCGACCCAAATGACTTTATCAAACTGCAGTATACCAGAAAACGCTAGGAAGATCTTTGAAGAGTTCAAAAAATTTTATCTTAAGAAATATTGCGGACGTAAATTAATCTTGCAGCCTCAACTCGGTTGGGCTGACGTATCAGCAGAGTTCTATGGAGAAGTTTTAGAAGAGAATACTAGTAACGGTGACTGGTCGAGATTCCTTTCCACTAATTCATTAAGAAACAATCTCAGAAAATATATTCTTCAGGTGACTACGTATCAGATGTGCATTTTAATGCTGTTTAATTCGAGAAAAAGCATTTCGTTTGAAGAGATAGCAGCAGAAACAGACATACCAGAAAAGGATCTGGAGAAGGCCCTACAAGTTTTAATTTTAGGAAAACAGTCGCAGAAAATTTTACTCAAGAGTCCTGAAGGAATTCCGATTCAGCAGAGTCATACTTTTACCATCAACGAATCGTTCACCTCTAAATTATATCGCGTGAAAATTCAATCATTCGCAAATAGAGAATCCAACGATTCCAACAAAATGATTCAAGACAAAGTAAACGACGGCCGAAAACACGAAATAGAGGCTGTTATAGTGAAAACTATGAAGGCTGTAAAAGAAATACGGCATAGCGAACTAATTTCGAGTGTCATTCAACAATTAAAAAATAGATTCAATCCTAGCATCTCAACGATTAAGACACGAATCGAAAGTTTAATCGAAAGAGAATATTTGGCAAGAAAAGCTGACGATAAAAATGTTTATCTTTATGTCCAGTAGAGATTTCTGTTCGGTTTTAACAAAAACTAGCTCTATCGATGTATAACATCATATTAAAAAATTATAAAAATCTTTGACAATAAAATTTTTAATTTAACAATTTTGCTGTTTTAAAGCTTATGATTTAGTTACTTCACTAATCTTTATCTTGAAATCACTCATTAATTTTGTCACATTAGGGTCAAACCCCGATAAGACGGCCACCGTTAAGCCGCCACTCTCGCTAACCGCCAAGAAATTTGCGGAATGGATCTTCTCTATGTTATTGGAATACGCAAACCCCGATAAGACGCCATCCACCAGTAGAACCGTCTAAACAAATATTATTTTTGGTATTGTATTTGTCCTCGTTAATCCGCCAAAGGCATGTAAGGTGTCTTACATCCCGAAGTTCATCAGAACTATATATACAGTATTAAAAGCTCTCTGGATTCATTTGTAACCAGTGGGTGGGAGAGATGAATTTAACGGTTAATCGTCTCTCTTTAAGCCTGATTCACACCTAAGTTGTAGAAAATTTAATTGTAAGAACATTGATTGTAAAAACCAGATAGTTTCCATCGTTTATTGCGTACCGAACAAATAATGATACTGTAAAATAGACTGTGTACATTGTGTTTTACAGAAAACTCAAAGTGGAGGATCAAAACAGGAGGACATGTTTTCTATATAGTACATACTACTATACTATAAAGTATAGTTTTTTTAGAAATGTTAAGTTTGGATGAAAAATATAAATGTATTTTATTAAATTTAATAAATTCGGAGTTCATTTTCATTTGTATACTACACGTGAATTCGATAAACTGCCAACCCCGATTAGCCACTAAAATCGTCCCCAAACGGATAGCGGCGTCTTATCGGGGTTTGACTGTATTATATTCCCCATAAGACAGTGCACACAATTATCAGAATTAAACGAACTCTTTCGATACCGATAGACTTTCATTTAACGGGGTTTATGTACTGAATGACGATTTAAATAATACACTATAACATTGAAAACATTTTGAGAAATGATTTATTTCTTACATTTAAAACCTTATTTACAGAATAATCTGTTTTCAAAGTTTTAAAACAAGACAAAGTGGTTGATAAGTACATTATAACAATATATTTCAGACTACACAATATTTCGGGACATGCTTCGATTTTAAGTAATCCAACATTCATTATTAATCAGTTTCTAAAATAGCTTTTGATACATCAAAACATGTAACAGTCAAAAATCCAACAATCCTTTTTTGTATATCCGTAAGTGATAAAGTACTTTGGTGCACTCAAAAATTATACGGAATATACTATTTCCTCTAAAAAGAAATCTATGAGTAAACATATTTTACTCTCAAAACAATATAAAACTATTTTTGCTTCTAATACATTGAGAATATCTAATTATTAAAATATAGAGAAGTGGATGGAATAACTAATGCACTGTAGTATATCATATGTAACAAATGTAAATATTGGTCTTATGTTAAAATACACTGAAATATGTATGTATATATATATATATTTTTATATATAATAGATTTTCGATTAATTAACATATACAGAAAGAGAACAAGCAATCGATTCAAATTAAATTCATTAATTTGATCTTTATCTTATAAACAATTTGAAGTTCCATTAAAAAAAAAAAATCTTACATTTTTAAATGTTGAGCCGGTTAATTAACCAATTTTTTTTAATAAGATATTATAAGCAATAATTTACAAATTTTTGTTTTTGGTCCAAAATTTGGACAATGATTACATGTGATGGTTATGTGTTATACAAATATGAAAGTTTGGAAGCAGAACATATTTTGTGTTTGTCACTGTACATATGAACTCTTTTTACATCTCATTTAATTTGTCAAAAAATAAATTTAATCAAAATGATTAAATACAGAATAGAGAACACCATCCAAAAAACTAAATACTCCTTTTAAAATATAATTTAGCAAAAGGAAGAATAAATAGAATATTACAAATATTTATTAAAATATATTGTTCAATTAAATTCCAATGATTCTTCAATATCTTGTAATTCACCAATTTTTAATTCGTTAAAACCAATTAGAATATTCTAATTTGAGTTTTTTAAATTGAAAAGTAAAAAATATTTGTACTACTAACAACATTTTGTGACAAAACAAATCCTCTAATTCAACAACAGCTATATGGCATTTTTAAGACTCAAAAAACTTCTTTCTTGTAAAATTTCAAATCTATCAATAAATCTTGTCTCACCATCTTTGATACTTCATTAGAATCAAATTTCTATCATTAACAATTATAAATCGCTATATTAACAAAATATTATACTATAATTAAATCTATTGCTCACTTTTTCATGTAATGTTGTGAAACAAAAATTTTTGTGAAAATTTTAAAATGATCACAATTTTTCTCAATGGATAATAGCAAAAATATGTACAACTTTTCTCTCACAACAACTTCTAAATCAAAATTTATGCACATCTAGCTCTCCATTATTCAAAGGACTAATGATTATTTTAGGAGAGAAAAAAAACAAAGACAACTTCCATTCCCACAAATGCCAACACCCGTCTTTGTACTTCAAAGGAACAACATTACTACAAGTTCCGTCAAATGTGCAACAAATACTTTCATGATTTTAAATTATAACAAAGTAGAATCTCGAAAATAACCTATTTCTTACCATCACCAAGACGCCTTTCATAATCTAGACATAAATAATTAATTGAAATTTGGTAAACTTTATTGTTACCAGAAATATATATCAGATTATTTTACTGCAATGAATTGGATTTCTTTATCCAATTATTTTTATTTAATTTTTGAAACGCAGCCTGTGTATATAAACGTTTCCTTAAATAATTATTTTCTGTACATTGACGGAAACCAGTCAACAATCTCCCATCATCCCTTTGACAGTCCCTACCAATACTGGCAGGAATAACAAATTTGATTGACAACATGAAGAAATGGCTCACCGGCATCAAACACATTCGGGACTTCCTTGGCGCACAGCTGACTGCCCACAAGGAAAGGTTTCCAACCCAGGCTGTGGAACATGGACGTTCCAGTGCTTTGGTCCAACACATTCTAATAGGCTGCGACGTGGGCAGAAGGAAGATTAAGCTTTCAGTTCACATTCCCGAGCAATATGGCCAAATTCTCCACATTGGTAGCACTTACTGCTACGGGATGGACGACAATTACGAGCAATATGTCCTTTTTCATTACAACTAAAAAAATGTTATAATAAACATTAATAGAAAATATAATTTAATAAAATGTTTTTTAGCATGTAAAAATATAATTAATTAATTTAAATGTAACTTATGAAAAATTAATCAAGCAACCTGTTCAATAAATTATCATATTGTTAATATAGCTCAAGCAAATCAAAGTTTACTACTGGAAATAAAAATGGTAATTTTTTCAAATACTAGACTTGAATATTTTTATTTGTTGAAGAAATTGTTAAATAATATAATTAAACTTTAAAATCACTGACATTCTCTGACTTTAGGCAAGTAAAAAATAAACCAATCTAAAATGATTTTGTAAAACAAAATATTATTTTAATTTTTTTAGAAAATTAGTCATCATAATACAAGAATACATTTCATTTTAAAAATATTTTTGAATATAAAATATTAAAAAATTAACTTCCAGCAATAAATTTTGATTTCTCTAATAAACAGAATATAAATATAGAACATAAAATAATAATCATGTTACTTAATAAATATAACTATAACAAAATTTAACAAATATTTTCAGATTTGAATGATCACATCAAATCAATATAAAATTCTAGAAATCATTTCTAATTTTAGAAATTAAAGTTTTAATTTTAAGCTTAATTGCAAACATATTACATTATATTAACACTGTAATCTAGTACTCCTACATTCTAAAACAAAGATTATGGTTGTTATGTCTTTATGTGTGTCTAGCTTAATATTAATTTTCAAATTGCAGTTTATAATGTAACAGATTAATTTAATTGTTTTTGTTTTGGATGTTTTGTTATATTTTCATTATAAAAATTTATATTTATAGAGAGCAAATTTGCAATGTTCCAAGATAAATTTATCTGGTCTTTAGTTCTCCCTTAATATTGTTTTATATAGTTTCCAAACAGTTTAATATATATTTAAATTGGATTTTCAGAATATCAAATCAAATTTCAGATATTTACAAACAATATAGAGCAGGGGTCAGCAAACTTTTTGTAAAGGGCCAAATAGTAAATATTTTAGTTTCCATGGGCCAAGGAGTATGCCCTATATATTTCTGTAGATAGGTCAGCTATTTCCAAACTGGGAGGCGCACACTAGTGCAACCCTTTGCACTAGTGCACACCTCCCAATTTTGGAATGAAAAGTTTGACAGAAATGTAAATTTTTGTAATATAATATATATGCTATATAATAGATGACATGCTTGCAAGTGCATAGTTTATAAAACAGTAGCTGGAACTACTAGCAACAATAATCAATAAAAATAATAGTGTCAAATTCAAGCATCAGCAAGAGGATGCTATATCAACTATTATTTGTTATAAAAAGAAATTAAATTAAAAATGATTATCAATTACATTAATGCAATTCAATATGACTGTCAATTATATTTATTTTTTCCTTTTTTGTATTAATAATGTTTTGCCATGAAACATGTGTCTGTATTATTTTTAAGAAATAATGAAATAAGGGAGCACCAAGATTAGATTATGTTTTAGGGGAGGCATAGTAACAAAGTTTGGAAACCACTGAGATAGGCCTACTTAAATAACAAGCAAAAAACAAGTCTATTTTTATCTTCTTTGCTTGTTTTGACAGTGACATGTTGGATATAGATATGCATGGGTTATCAAACAAGATCAATACCAAGAACTATTACAAATTCATGATAGAATCTATAAACTCTACCTAACTGTAATTGCGACTGGGTGGAGTAACAGCAGAGGCCACCAAGAGCATGCAAATGAGAAGCTATAGGAGCACCATATGCAGTCTTTCTCAAAATTCCGCAATTCAGCTGTTAGCTGATACTTTGAATAGTGGGTACTTTGAAATTTAAAAAAAATTTGAAATTATAAAATCCATTCTTAGCTTGCGGGCCATACAAAAAGAAGAGGTGAGCCAGACTTGGCCCGCGGGCTGTAGTTTGCCAAACCCTAATACAGAGTATTTTATTATTTTTATATTTTATTATGAAATTTTCATTTTTGTCTGTCAAAGTTGCCTAGGTAACCTAAATTTATAAAAATAAATTCTTTTGAACTTCATTTTTAATGATTATGTGAATAAATTGAATATGTGATTTCAGTGTTTAATAATAATCTGTTCTTTCACTGCAGTATCTACACTTTTACCATATTTATTCAAGTTGACAAATTTTTATATGCACAAAAAAACATCATCATTAATTATTAATTAATATTCTTTATAATTATAGATCATTTAATAAATAATCCATATTTAGTTGCATTTAAGCAACTTAAAAGGCGGAGAAACAAAACCAAAATATACAAAGAAAGATTTATTATAACAGGATGAAATCTTACATGGTATGTACTTGCTGCAATATAAAAAGGAAAACATTAATGCAATACATAAAATATCATCATCACTATATATAGTATTGGTTTTTTACTTTTAATGAAAATCTAACCAATATATTATCATACCAGAAATGCAAATCCAGTGTCCTATAATTAATGAATTTCAATTTTTTTAAATCATTGTACACTGAACAATGCATTTAATATTAAATTCAAAAATTAGCACAAGATTGCAGAAATTACTTCATTTAACAAACATTTTCCATCCTCCTTCAGGATCAGCATCAGGTTTAATACAAACCATTACAAGATAAACTATTATTAAAGTAAACCATAAATGTCTTGGAGAGATTTTATACATTAATGATAATTAATGCTAAAAAATTAATTATTGAGATTGTATTTAAAAGTTCAATATGTAAAATTCTAATCATTATCATTTTTTAAAAATAATGTCAATTGTGATTTTTAAATTTTACTATAATAACTTTTTATAGTATATGAGTCATTAAAAAGCTCAAACAAACACAAACATTAATAACTAATCCTTTAACAGTCAAACTTTAAATTGTAAGAAAAATTTTTCAATGAATGAGTATTGTCCCCAGCTTCAAATACTAATTAACTCTGCTACTACCTCCCAAAGGGACTATTCTATAAAGTAAACAAAACAAATTTAAAGACAGGACCAGATCTGCAAGCACTTTCCTCGGGGTCATATGCCTGTTATACTACATAATTCATTCAATAAATA
>AYEL01060344.1:0-27961 GCA_000484575.1 Olivierus martensii | reverse complement strand
GGTAATTTAATTTAATTTAAAATACTCTATGTAAAATAATACAGTTTTTAGGCATAAGTCACATTAATTAGTACAGGTATGTTGAAAATGCTAATTAATGTTTATAAAAAAATGTTACTTCGATTTTACGGACTAGTCTTGCCCCCTATAGTCCGTAAAATCGAGGTTTTACTGTATTTTCATTTTTCAACAAATATTCGGGAAGATATTTATAATAAATATAGCAATCTCACTCTTAGTAACAAACCATACTGTATATCTTGGAAAATTCACCCTAAAATTATTTTGAATTATTAGACTATAGTCTGTTTCAAGATAACCTGACAGCCGAACTACCAAAGATAGCTTTATATTCATACGCGATTTGTAAATAAATGCACATGCAACAAACAAACACACCTCCAGTGTTGTTTTGAGAGGCGTAATAATGAATCGTTTATCATGATATAGATAATTCTGAATATTTATGACGATCTTCCTAAATTTATTTTGAGAAGTTCGTTTCTTTTTAATACTTTTAGTACAATAGTTTTAATAAATAATTAAAATATGTCTTGTTTATTTTATTCGTAGTTATTATAGAAAACAGTGTGGAAAATAGCTTATTAATAAAGATAAATTAATATCAGGAACTATAGCTCAAAAATATAAATACGTAGCTATTATTTCAAATAATTATAATAGAAACAAGAACAAAAATTTCGTCTTGTGATAATAAAACAAGTATATTTTTATATCACTTCATTAATATTTCGATATTTTATTTCCTAAAACAAGAAATTATGATAATATATCATTTTTATATTTTAAAACATTAATACTTAATTTAACTAACAGGGACTATTTTTCTTTTGTGTAGAAATATCCACAACAATGGTAGTGGATATTTACTAGTGTTTATTTCTAGTTTTATTTATAGTCTAATACTAGTGTTTATTTCCCGGGTAATTGTAAGATTTTCACACTTTTTGTATTCCCGGGAATTATAGTTGGTTCCCGGAAATTTCCGGGAACTACCACGCAGATACAAAAAATTATAAAATATAATTAAATATAATCCTGAAGACTGTACGAGAGTTATTTATCAAAGAATTTATTAATTGGCAATATGGAAAAACATGTAGGCGTGGTTTACTAACAGAGTTGCACTCACATCTGATCATGGATTATATCTAATTGATCTATGAGTACGCTACGTGTTGGCAACTTGGTTGGTTAGTTTACTTCTTTTCCTCTTATGAAATCAACATAAAATTTGCATTATTTTAAATTAAATTTTATTATAATGTTAAGTAAGTAATTCAAAAAGTGACTGTGAATTACCTACTTAACTTTTGGAGAAGAGACTACGGGAAATTTGGAAGAGAAACCAATGACGTTGAACGAAAAATTAGAAAAAGCGATCCACTCAAAGACAAAGGTCCTACGTTGTTCAACTAGCCTGAGTTCTAGCATGAGCAAGATTGTGAAGCAAGAATTACAGTTATTTGAATAAACAGGAAATCAATCATCAAGTACAGTATTATAAAACTGGGCCAGGCTCTGAAAACAATTCCTTCATCATCAAAGCAGAAAGAGCATTTTCTGTTGCAGATTTGTTTATTAACAAAGCTAAGAACTAGACTGAGTGATAAGAGCATTGATTGCTTATGTTTCCTCAAATCATACATTAAGAATAAGTGATGTATATTTTATTTGTATTTTGTAGTTCGAATTGTGAATTAGTCATATATAAAGGAATATAAATTTTGGAATTTATTAATATCCTTCTTTTGTGTATTTTTTATTAATATTAATTATAAATAACTACTGTTTTAGATTTTGTTAAATTTTAATTATGGCTTTTATGTTCCCGGGATTTCCCGGAAGTTCCTGGGAATGAAAAAAAGCCGGGAAATCATAAACACTATATAATACGTACAGTAGCGAAGCTGAATGTTAAACTTCCTATTACAACTTGCATGCGGCGTGACAGTGCTACGCATGCTGGTGAATAACTTAAATTGTAAATACTATCGTTTGATTCAATGTTTTCCAAACAGTTTTATCAAGAAAAATGAAATCTGCTTTGATTTTATCATTATAACAAAAATGAAAAATGCAGTATATCGCATTAAAATAGATAGTACCTTGATTTTCTTTATATTTATTAAAGATTTCGAAACCTAAAAATGCATTTTTTAAATAAAACTCTAATTATTTTTGCACTAATTTTCAGCCAATCTTCACTGAGACTTGCCTAAATTCTGTTTTATTGTGAATTTTCTTTTGATTCGTTTGCAAATCTAATAAATACCACAAGTTCTCAATAGAGTTAAGATCTCGTGATGGTGGAGGAGTTTTTAGCTGTCTTCTCACATTGTAAAGCAACTACAACCTTGTTATATTTGCTGAATGCTTAGGATCATTATCCTGTTGAAAACAAAGAATCTTCAATTCCTAATTTTGAGGAGTCTATGTTTTATTTTTAGAAATATTCAGTTTTTTTTTAAATTTTCTCATAGGAAGCATAGTTCTTGTTTTTATTTATATATACAGTGGAGGCTAAATGTTCGTTAAAGGACAAGGATTTTAATAATCAAACTTTATCAAAACTTAGATTTAAAAAAAGTAACTCGTATAAACATTTGTAAAGGCTTATTTTTCACATTAATTTTTTAGAAGATTTTTAAAATACCTTATACCTAAATAGTTCTTCCGGGTTCGAGTCTCGGGTTCCATCAATTAATTGATTTAGAATCAGATGAGAATAGAATTAGTATAGAATTAATAGATGAATTAGTATAGAATTAATTGATGTGTCATCAAGATCATATTCAATGACATGATCGTTTTGTTAAATTTCATAAAGATTAAATGAATATACAGGTATTCCTCGACTTATGTATATGTGGCGGTCACTTGGAAACTATTTTTTGAAGAGAAATTGTTTCAATCTTCAACCTTTGCGCGGTATGATACAAAAAAGGGTCCAAGTAATTCCGAGGAGAACAAAAGGGGAACAGTTTTTTCTTTGTTTTTAGCCGGAGGCGGTCAACCAAGAAACGCGTATGTAAAAGAGCAATTATCGAAAGCCGAAACTACCTCGCTGTCTGGATCTGTATATTTTTTTATTGTTTGTTATAGTAAAGTTATCCGTTTATAAAAATGGAGTCAGTTAAGTCTTCAATATTTTTATCAACCACGGAATCGTAACTTACACAATATATAGCCAATTTCTATAATTCCGAACTTTTTCCTTTTTTGAGATATGCAGCATAATTTATTGTATTTGCGAGATACAAGCCCAAACATGATGCTTTACAACAGGATGCACAGACTTGTTAAGACCAAGGGTCGCATATACTCACTGGCTTGTAGCAGAGCCGCCAAAAAAACTAAAGTTATATATCATATCATGTTTATTAATTACATGTTGCAAAGCAACATAATCAAAAGCAAACAAATAATTTTTAATTGGATGCATGGTATTGCATTGATTTAATAAAATTTAACAATTCTAAATTTTTATTAATTAAGCGGCAGTGCATGTGTGCAGGTACAATTTTTTAAATAATCTATTTCATACATATTTAAAATTTATTATTTCGCGCACACAAATACAGTAAAAATAAAAAAAAATAGTTTATTTATTACAAATATGATTATTATTATTTTCTTATTGCTTAAAAACATTATTATCGAACCACTGTAAAAATTACCTCAAATCAAAAAAATATTATTTGAAAGTGCATTGTTCAAAACTACACATAATATTTCGTTGATTGTATGACTTGTTAAAATAACACATGGTGAGGCGGGCCGCTAACAAGTCAACGGATGGCCGCGATTTGTACATGGCTAGTTTAGAACATTTAAAATATCATATTAATTTATTTATTTATGTTTAGTATTTTATTTGATGATCTTAAGTATCATATTATTGGTATTATATCAAAGCAAACAGTATTTTCTCGCTTTCAATCAAAAAGCAATATGGCGCCATAATATGATCTAGGTGCAATTAATTTTACATTGCATTGCGGTAAGTCCCCCCTCACTTTTCCCGCTTCCATTTCGTCATAATTTACAATTATACTCCTCTCTTAATTGCAGTTTATTTTATTAAATTTTCCTTTCCTTCGTTCTCCTGTCCATACCAATTTCCCCACCCGTTCGTGTACATCAGGGGTTCCCAACGGGTCGGTATCGACCCCCTGGGGAAGATGAAATTTTAAAGGGGGTCAATGATGATCAAGGGGTCTATTGTGGTCGATAGCCGAATATGCACCGGCGATTGATCGGTATAATCAAGATCAAGATTCCATTGATTACCAAAAAATTTATTAATAAAATCGATAATTAATTGTTTATTGATATAAAGCTATATCATATAGTAAGGAAGAGATCATATGAAATAAATATAAGGGGAAAATACACTAAAATTATTTAATATATTTTAAAAACCAATAATATTTTTTTAAATATATTAATTTTTATGCAATAAGTGCAATATAAAAAAGTAAAACACAGGAACAATAGTACAAAAAATAATAAAACATAAATCTAATAAACCATTTTTTTCAAAACTTTTGTTAATATTCTTAGTCTAATCGTTATCTTTAAGTTATTTATGTACAATTATTTAGCAGCATACAACATAATCATAATTTATGATTAATTTAATATGCTGTATATAATTATGATTATGTTGTATGCTGTATATTATAGAGAAAAATGTTAGGGGGTCGATGAAGAAAACCATTCTTTTAAAAGGGGTCGATGCAAGAAAAAGGTTGGGAATCCCTGGTGTACATTCATATTATTGCCATTCGTGTTACGATTCGTGTTCGTGTCAATTCGTCGTACAATCTAATGATGATTTCTTGATTTGAGATTGAAAGTACTTGTTTCTGTAACTTTGTTAAACAACTTTTTAATGGTGTAAAATATTATTTTGTATCATTCATTACGTTCTTTTAATTATTCAATCATGACGAGTACTTCCAAGCCAAATAGTCCACTAGCTCCGGTAGTATTTGCTTTAGAATTTTTGTTAAAAAATCATTTTTCTGATTTCTGCAAAAATCCGAATTAGGTAAAAGTCTTTCGTCCTAATTATTTACAAAAGTCAGGATAGCCTGTATATAAGATATGTTAAAGTATCTCAGAAAGTTGAACACTGCCATTTTTTAAACTTGTAGGAGTAAATAATACAGTATCGAAGTGATCTTTAATGGTAGAACACCATTACTAAATTTCATGAAAATTTAATTAAAGTAGACTCTCTCTTATCCAGTCTCGCTTTAACCGGTCACATTTTCGTTAAGCTAAGAAGGAAATAACAAAATAAGAATAATCGTTTGGAAGGAAGAAAGTGCTCGAAATTACGATAGAATATATCGAATATCAAGCTAATTCAGTTACTGTTTAAATTCTATCAAAAATTTGGCGTGATTTTGATTCAAAAAACTAATTTAAATCATAATGGCAAATGATGATTACCCGTTTTTTTTTCTCTAAGTAATTGTTACTTATATATATAATTTACACCCTACTAAATTTTATTAATTTATTTATTTACAATTCGTAAAATGTATTTTACGTGTATTTTCGCATTAACTGGCCATTCGTTTATCCTCTTAAAAAATCGTCCATAGAGGCCGATTTTTTTGCTTATTTTACGCCCCTTTCTACTCACGGAGATTACTAAGGGGCGGGCCAATTCCAACCACGGGCTGCACCCACGCTCGTGGAAGAGAGCCGGATGGGGAAGAACGGAGATTGCCGGGCTGGGCCCAGCACCCCGAAAAAATTTTTTCAGGAGATACCGAACCCAGGTCCTGTGGTACGCCAACGCGTTACCACTCGGCCATCCGGCCGCCATAGATGCCGATTAATAGGGGAGGTCTACTGTAATTCAAAAATTAAGTTGAGGATAGAGACAGGATGTTCTCGTAAGCTTTTTGAAAGTTGACTAAACGCAATAATGAAAACCCATATAAATTTTTAACTCAGGGTCAGCTTAACCCGGTAAGCAGACGATGCACCGCATCAGGGCGCCTTAGGAAGAAGGGCGCCAAAATTATCATTTTCTCAATATTGTAATGGTGCCGAGTAGGTGTTACAAGGAAGCTACATCGGGGCGCTGGGACCTCTAGAGCCGGTAGGCTACTGTTTTTAGCTAATGATATGAATTAAAATATTTCATATTTTTGTAATGATTATACAAGGTAGGATCAGAAAGTTTCAAGACTATTTTTAAAAATATCAAAAATTCGAAATTTGAACAAGAAATATATACATGTATAATTTGGAAGTTTTCCCGCTAGATAGCAGAAGGGGACTAGTTCTTGTTTTCAAAGTTGGCTGTTTTGTTGCACATGCGAAAAGAACAAGTTTTTATGAAAAGTCGCATTGTAAACATGTCGGTATTTGAGTAAAGAAATGCAATTAAATTTTGTTTTTTATTGCGAAAAACACCTGTGGAGATTTTTAACATGCTTTGCGAAGGTATTAAAATTAAGCTTTGTCACAAAGCCGTACGTTTGAATGGTACAAGCGATTTAAAGACTGGCACACAAGCATCGATGATAACTACCAATCTGGTTGGCTATCAACCTTTTTTTGATAAAAATGAAATTATTCATTACGAATCATTTCTGAGGGCGATTCTGTTAATAAAACTGCATATCTGAATATTTTTTGCGTCATTTAAAAGATGCAATTAAAGTAAAAAGACCAGAATTTCAAAGAAACGGCTGGAAATTGCTGCATAATAATCATAGAAATACTCCTGCGTATCGTGCTCAAATTATTACCCAGTACTTAGATAAACATTCTGTGATTATTTTACAACATCCATCGTATTTTCCTGACCTCGTGTCTTCTAGTTTTTACTTATTTTCGAGAAAAATCTTAAAGAACAAAGATTTCGGGATGAAGCGGAGGTTAAGGACATTGTGACTGATGCGATAAAGACAATGATTTTTTCAAAGCATTTGGCCGAACTTTCTGATCGCTGGAGAAAGGTGTGAATAGTCAAGGCCAGTACTTCAAAAAATTTGATAGCTATACTTTATTCAACGAAAGTTGAAATTTCAAGGTCATATTCGGTGATCGCTTGCTCTCTTCTAGAACGGTCACGTGACAATCTCGGATTGCCATGACAACGAACCCGACAGGATCGCCTGTTTTATAGTTATATCGCTAAAATAAAGCCATAAAAGTTCACTCTGTGACATATTTTGTTTCCCAAAATGATTGAAAACATTTATAATGATAACCCTAGCCTGACTGTGCAACGTCTGTCCTTGTTTACAAACAACGAAAACGTTACTGTCCGCAATCTTAGACTGAAGTATGGGCGCTTCCAGTTGGCAAGCAACTTGATGACCTTGCTGAACAAGCGCTTACCAGCGATTACCTAGCAAACGTCATCACTTAAACAGCTCATGCTGTCTAATGAACGTCTTGTAAATGCGGTGAGAGCTATTACGTATGCTCTTTCCTATCCGTTCTTCTCCAGTTCTCTCTCTCTCTATGGGGTTCTCTCTCTCTCTGGATCTCTCTATCCATGGGGAGGTCGATCCCCTTTTTATAACATTCCCGATGCCTTTCCGACTATTGTTTATTATTTCCTTTGTAGGTGGGGTCTACTGCGATAGTCCCTGGACACCTGCATAAGCACGATCTTCGCCCACGATACGTAATCCCTTTTTGTTTTCGAGATTTACGACGTTGGGAACGAAGTTTCGCGCCGGGCAGTGCAACTCGGTATATGCTTTCTTTTTAATCTTAACGTTCTTCCTCCCGTTTACAGTTTTTGTTCGATGTTTTTAGCTTTCTCTCTTTTACAATTTCTTTGTTTGATATATTAAATTTCTCTTATAAATCGCGAATATAATTCGTATTTCCGTGATCCTCACAAAATTACTTAATGAATAATTATGTCCTTTTATATTGCTATTATCAAATATTAATAGATACAGTACAGGATATACATAAATGATTAAATAAGCTTACCTAACTTTGTGGGAAATCTAAAGAGAGACACTTCATTTGTTTTGGCTTCTCCGCACAAAATGCACATTCAGTTTCTTTGTGATGCAATGCGTTAACCTCTTCAATTAATAAAGATGAAATTGAAAAATGTAATTGGAATTTATTTTTTGAAAAACGAAAAAGCGAATATAGAAACAACGATAGCACGTGGACGGGATGTCTAATCTACGGTTAGTACGTAAGAATTTAATACTTCTTTATCAAATATATACATACATTTTTCATAGATTATTTAAAAAAACATCCTAAATTATTCACTATAAAATTAAAGCTAAATTCTTAAATTTAGCTTTAATTATTCTAGAAATGTGTATTGCATCAATTTTTCTCTAGTTTTTAACTTCTTTAATTTTTAGTTCGCTGCTAAGCAAAGTCAGCGACCCAACGGATCGCTATCTTCGCTTAGTAGCCCTGGTGATTAAAATCTAGATCTTAACAGTTTTTCTATTGTTATCGGTAGGAGTGGAATGACCATATATTTATAGACCATGGCGCTACGATCTATTTGTGACGTACATGTTTCCAGTCACGTGGGATAGTTTCCCATCTGTCTAATCTGTTGTTCGAAGTTTTGTTTTCACCAGAGTAGAGGTTTAAGGAGTAGTGGCACTCAGCAGTATATCGGGTCACTATTTTTCAATGCGCATGTCTGCATCCGCCATATTCCTGTAGGGTCACAAGCTATAGCTCCCACGGGAGGGTAAGCGGGAGCTGGGTGACCGGTGAAGTTTTACAAAAGTTCCAGCACTAGAAAAAGTCAATATATTACCAATAAACAAATAAAAATATAAAATTCATACAAAACTAAATAACTTATTTTTGTTTATTAAAAATATAAAATTCATACAAAACTAAATTACTTATATAAACAAAAATAAGTTATTATATGTATAACTTAAATATTTATTTTCCCTAGGTTTTTCTTTGGCAAGCTGGTTAATAATATCACATGTATTTAAAGAATTAAATAAATGACTCCCTATGGACAAAATACTTAAATCATTTAATTTGCCCTGTCCCAAAGAAGAGCGTAAATCATTTTTTATTATTTTAATAAGGAGTTGAACAAAGAAGATAAAAAACAACAATTTTTTAAACATTTTATCAAGGATGTAACTTTATTATAATAAGTTTTAAAAGATACTTTAGTGTTGCTATTCTCCTATTAAATTATAGATTAGACTATTTACAATTTTATATTTTTTATAGTTTTAATATTTTTTAGCAATTATTAATAGAAGCTTTCTATTTCCGAAAAATTTCAGTCAACACTATAATTACAGGAATATATATAATTTAATTCTGTTTCTGGAAAGAATTTATTAATTTTTTTATAAGTTTTACTTAAATAAATAATTTTTCATTAAATTATTCTCATTAATATATAGAAATCATAAAAGATCTTACTGATCTTTGAGATTGAGGTTAGAACAAGCACAAATAAAATTAAAAAAAAAATTTTTTTATATAATTTAAATTTTTTTTATAATTTTTATTTATTTAAAATTTAAATTATTTTTTAAAAAGTTTACTTCTGAACTAATTTTGCAAATAGCATGCCCAAGCTGTATACTTTCACCCTAGCGCCGTGCCAGCAACCGTTTACTTTTGAGCTGAATGACGTCAGAGTTAGCGAAATTGGCGTGCTAGAGGAGCTAGCAAGTTCGTCTGCGAGCTTACGAACTAATTCAAGATGGCGGCCTCCATGGAAAGCATTTATTTCATTTATGAAAATCATAAAATACATCTACTTCTGGAAAAAGAAACTTCAGATAATATTTCCAATGGTAAGATTTTAAGTTCGAGTATCATATTATATTAGAGAGAGCACAACATCAAAGGCGGCTTGGAGAGTGCTACTACTCGTTAAGACTCTACTCTGGTTTTCACTATAGTTAAGTTGAGTTCGTATCACTATGGTTCGTATTCAAATCTTTGATCGCATTTTAAAATGAGTAGATCACCCTAACGTGATTTCTAGACGTTAATCGTAGGATTTCAAAGTTTTGATTTTGCTTACGATGAACTTTTTTGATAGACTAAAGTTATTTTTCGGTACAGATTTTAAATAATTATTATTTTTTTCGTTATTTTAAACATTATTTTAGTTACTTTTTAATCTAATAAAATCATCGATGAGTATTTTAATCTTTTTTAATTAAATCAGCGATGAGTTAAATATAATAAATGTTTATCGATTACTAGCAAATGAATTAAAACATTCTTAATTAATAATAATGAAAAATATATTTTTTCACTCAAATATGAATCCTAGGTAAAATTCTTGATTGATTGTCCAGTTTTCGCGTCGCGTCGTATCGGGTAGCGTGGCGTCGCATATCTGAATTACGGTATATAGTCGCAGGTTGGAGTCGGCGGCACGACGCGCTCGATCGCATCGAGGAAAGATAAAATTTTACCTGGTATCGTATTAAATGAATTATTGCAAAATTTCCTTCCTGGTCTTCGGGAGATACGTTCAATAAGTTATGGTTTTGCTTATTACTTCAATTTCTCCAGCCAAAGAAAAAGTTGATTTTTTTTGATCCGTTATAAGCCGACCCCCCACTTTAGAAATTTTTTTGAGAAAAAACCTCAGCTTATACACTAGTATATATGGTAATATATTATCTTGTTGTAATATATTGTTGTTATGAAATGTTAACTTTTAATATTGTATAATTGATGGCTGTGATGCAATGTTGATTGCTAAAGCTATTGTAGATAAATAAATTAATTAATTAAAAAAACAAATATGGTACTTGTCTTTTATAGGGACCCCATGACACAATTGATTGCGTCCAGTCGTGTCGTGTCAAATAGTTTTAGATCATGTGATTCTTTAATAAATTGATGGCTGTGATGCAATGTTGATTGCTAAAGCTATTGTAGATAAATAAATAAATAAATTAAAAAAAACAAATATGGTACTTGTCTTTTATAGGGACCCCGCGACACGACTGATCGCATCCAGTCGCGTCGTGTCAAATAGTTTTAGATCATATGATTCTTTAATATCAGAATTGTCGATTTGAATTTTATACATTAGTCGGTGGGCGGCAAATCTTCAATTCTCTAATGTATCGTTTTTTAGAGTGAATCTTTAACATAACGGAATTGTCGATTCGTATTTTATACATTAGTCGGTGGGCCGTGAAATTCTGTTGATTTAAAGATTCACTCCAAAAAACTATACATTAGAGAATTGAAGATTTGCTGCCCACCTACAGAACCACGTGATCTAAAACTATCTGAAGCGACGCGATCAGTCGTGTCGCTGGGGCCCCTCTGTAAGAAACTCTTTTTGAAAAATGGAATATTTTAAAATCAAGTTTAAAGCAATATCTGAGCTAATTGTCTTTTGAAGATTTGAGTAATGTCAGGTCTAATATGTGATAAAGCTATCCTCATTTCTTCATCAATATTTCTATTTTTAAATCTTTTGTGGTTTTTCTTTTTATGTTCATTAATGTTGAAAAGCCTAACTCACACAAATATGATATCAAAACTGTACAAAAGTTCACAATAAATTTACTATATTCACACTGAATAAATAAATTTTATTATAAACCTTATTTTAAATTAGTAAAAGACTTACAACTATAAGAAATCACAACAAGTATAAACAACTGAGTTCCGCTGCTTCTACTGACAAAAGAAATCACAAGTACTTGAAGCAGGATAAATAAACTAATTTATTATTAGATATATATAATATGTACTACATATACTAATAATATTATTATTAGATATATATAATATGCACTACATATACTAATAATATAATCACTTTCAAGAAATGCTTTCGGCCTATTATGGCCCTCCTCAGCCGGTAATCTCAAGCGAGTGACTGAATTACCGGCTGAGGAGAATAATAGGCCAAAAGCGTTTCTGGAAAACAAATGTATTATTAGTATATTATTAATGCAATATTATATATATCTAATAATAAATTAGTTTTTTATCCTGCTTCAAGTAATTATATAATATCTAATAATAAATTAGTTTTTTATCCTGCTTCAAGTGTAATAATAAATTAGTTTTTTATCCTGCTTCAAGTGCTTGTTGTGATTTCGAATAAATTAGTTTATTTATCCTGCTTCAAGTGCTTGTTGTGATTTCTTATGTTAGTAGAAGCAGCAGAACTCAGTTGTTTATAGTTATGTACAAAAATTTTAAGTGCTTTTGTAGGTAAGCTTGCTTAATAGTTTATTTGAAAATGCCAGTTGAATCTTATCTACATTATAAAATGTGTACTTCACAGTATGCTAAGGTCAATCAAGTAGGTTTCGCTTTCATAATTTCGTGAACACTTGTAACACGTTCGAGGAACGTCAGTATTCCAGGGAACACCGATTAAAAACCACTGGTATATACTGTGTATACAGTACCAAAATGAAAGAAAGACATAAAAGGATTATATTTCAACACATTTATACTTGGTAATAGAAATCTTTGAGGCAGAAAATTTGAATGTAAACTTCCAAAAATGAGTATTATGTTTGAAGATTTCTCCTATGTTTTTATTGTATACTATACAAATTTTTGATATATATATATATATATTATAAATTAATATTACATTTGCTAAAATGTCCTACATAATACTTTTTTTTGTATTTGGATGATTATTTTATCAAGGTGATTTAATAATTTTGAATTGAAAAATTTTAACACAAAATATTTACATTACTAACAATAGAATCTTAAAAATTTTGCATTATATTGAATCTCTGTAACCATTTGGCTATAAAACTATTTCAGTCATTGGTATCTTAAAAATTTGATGAAAAATAAATTTTATCATATTAAGAATTAAAAAATGCCTTTAAATTAGAAAAGTTAATAAAAAGGAATAAAATATATATCAGTTCTATAAAAATTATATTATTCATAATCTGTGCAAAAATATTTCATTTTCACTAATATTTATACAAAAAAATAAAAATCATATTATATATCAATGTAAAAAAAATCTCTAGCATTAGAAAAAGATTATGGTATCCTAACCATTTTTCCCACCAGTTCACTTGTTGTAAATATTGAACCAACTTACAACCTTGGATATTATTAATATTCGAAATATGCTGCTGCATTTTTAAACAAACATCAAAAATGAGTGCAAAGATCAGGATAATAGATTCAAAGTTTTTATTTATCTATTCTCTGGATCCTCTTCAGCAAAACATCAAAAAGCAAATTGCTTTTTAATGTTTAAATTTATTTTAAGTTAAAAAAGAAAAATCTAAAGTTTTTACGAACCTTAGATGTTTTGTATATTAGTTACATAGTCAGAATAATATCTAGATGTATTCTTGATGAATCAATTAGAAAAAAAAAATCAGCTTAATTTGTAATAACAATTTATGTTTTTATAGACATAAAACATAAAGATCTATCAAACAATCAAATCTATAATGATCTATGCTAAATCCTCTCCCTGAGTTTTAAATAAAATTTTTTAAAAATTTTATAGTCTCAGTCTTATGAATAGCAGAGTGTTGTTCATATTTCAAAAAGTATTAGATTTATCTATTTTTAAATTATTGTAAAATTTTATAAATATTAAATGAAATTATAGTCATTAATTTTTATTTAGTAAAATGTATTTTATAAATATATTATTTAATGTGTGAAATTTTATATTATTATAAACTAGTTTTAGTTTGTTATAAGTTTCCAAATTGTATCAATAGTGTTGAATGATGACTATGTATAATACTGAATATTGTATTTATTTTCTTAAAAATAAATTCAATAACCGGTACATTCTTATTTGATTAATTTTAAGTCAAATTTTTATTGTATCTTCCATATTTAATCAAAAAACTTAAATTTTTCAGAATGATGAAAATGATGACAACAACAATGATGATGATAAATCAGAGAATCAGTTACAATCAGAAGAGATTTGCAGATCTGATAAAAAGAAAAACTCTATGAAATCAGATAAGAAAGTGTTAAAAAACTGTGATAAAGATTCTGATAATGAAGAGTTAGATGAATTAATGGTTGTATCATATCATGACTATTGTGTACTTAAAAATGAATTAGAAATATTAAAGACTAAATTAGAAGAAGAAAAAAAATTAAGACAAAGTCTGGAAAAGCAAATTCAAAATTCAATTGGTGTTATAAAGGAAGAAGGTATTTATTAAATATATTAAAAAACTTTTTATATAATTTAATGTTTTGTTTATATATAAATAAGGCAACTATATTCAATGAATTTTTGAAATTAGAATCCTGAAAACTGTGATGTTGTTCAAAAAATATTAATGGAATTTAATTTCACCACAAAATTTAAAAGAAAGAAAATTTAATTCTCGGAAAGGAATTTTTCATCAACCTAATATTTCATATCATTCATTTTATGATATATATCTGTATGCCGGAGGTAAAGGGCACCATGTCACAAAAGTGAAATTTTACAGGAGAGCAGTTTAAAGGTTTTTTTTGTGTTTCTTTATTTCAAGTTTGCTCATTAATGAATATTTTTCAATAAATCCTTGTTGATTTATTCTTTGGACTATTGACTTTTATATTATAATATTGTAGTTTTTAAGGTTTATTATTTTTTTAATTCAAAATATAAATAAAAATGTTTGTGGACATAGTGCTGTTTACCTCTGGCATAAAGATATAAATAATCAATTAAAAAAGATTAACTAATTGATTAATAATAACTTATTCCTTGTACAATTCATTATTAATATGTTGCAGAAATTTATCAAGGTTATGCAAATTAGATGTAAAATAAAACATCAGATAATAAAAGTCATGATTTTTCTATTCACAACTCACTGATTGTGGGTGGACATAAAAATTTATAATCTGTTTTTTGTCTTTTTATAAAGTTAATTGTTAAAAATGGATTATTGTTAAAATTGGTAAAACTGGTTGTTAAATATTAATTTTAATTGTATAAGTCTTTCTCTGTTAATTGTTTTTTTTACTTCAAATTATGTTAGATACATTATAGTGAGAAGGATCAAAATATGTGATCATCTAACAAGGAAATTTGCCAAATATATTGTTTTAATAAAAAAATATTTTTGGAAATGAAACAGATTTTATCTCTAATTGAATCATGATCATTTTCTTCCTATTTATTATTTTATGCTATATTTCATAGAAAAGAAATAAAATGTAAATGAACTTGAAAATGAAAATTAAAGGATGAACAATAATTATTCATACATTGGGATAAAAAAGAATATAATTTCAGTAATAAATAACATTAATACATTTTTAATTAACCAAAATGAAATTACTGTTCTTATAAATATTTATTTCATAGATCAAACAGCACTAATAGCAGTTAAGATTCTTTTTATTTTAAAGATACAAATATTTTTGACCATTAGGCCATCATCAGGCTATGTTCTGTCAGCAAAAGAATACAATTTAAAAATTTAACATGGAAGAACCTCTTTAAAAATACCCATTTGTATCTTTAAAATAAAAAGAATCTTAACTGCTATGAGTGCATTTGATCTATGAAATACAAATATAAGTATAAACACAGGCGGACTGTTAACTTTGAAGGTCCTAGGCTAACATTGTTTTGGGCCTACTAAATTAACCCAAATTATCTTAACAGTAAGAGCTAACATGCTTTAGAGGAGCCAGATTTGTGCCCCCATGGCAAAATTTGAGATTACCTGCCATGAATTTTCATGAGGCTGTGCTTATATACAACATCCAGGTACAATTATGTGGTTATGCATTGGATGGTAATGCGGCGTGATGATTTGACTTGGGTATGTCGCACTACTAATAGATTGTGAAAACTCGCGGCAGGTAATTTCGAATCCTGCATGAAAAAAATTTTTGTATAATGTTTTTCTTAAATTTTTAATTTTTATTTTTTTGACTGTAAAGGGGGCCCTTTGATTGAACGGAGCCCTGCAGTCTATAAAGACCATGCCTAAATCCGCCCGAGTATAAGCAGTTGTGAATAACACTATGAAATGTAGATAAATTGGAACAATAGTCCTAATTTCTTTCTCATTTCATTTTGATTCACTTCATATTTGTATTAATGAATTGCATATTTTAACTATTTTATTTCACTATTTTTACAATGGAACTGTAAAATATTAAGAACATTTTTGACATTATAATGAAATAAACATTAAACAAAGACTTTCATATAGTGTTTTGATTTTCTATATGAAGTAAGCAGATATTAATTAAAGTCGAAGCACTATTAGCAGTTTTAAATTATAATTCAAACTTTTTTATTGTCTATTAAAAATGCTTTCAGTCATTTTTAATTCGACCCTCTTCAGTTAATTATTTATACATACACCGAATACAAAAAAAACTTTTGAACAAAATAATACCAGAACATTAACTGAAACAATTTAAAAATTCAAGTTTCGTTTTTCGCGTTACCATAGAGATCTAAATTATTGCACAATTATATTTATTTTCTTTTATTGTTTACTCATTTTTTTATTTGTTTTATTATTGTCTTGTGTGATGGTGAGAGGAATATATTTATTTGTGCAAGAATCAATCTCGCTTGAACATGAGTAGTTGTTTTATATCAAAGTAGCTTTTATTAATTATTAATAGAGTTGCTAATGTTATAATCAATAATTTCATTACATAATTACATAATAATAATAATTAGATAATTATGGCACTGTAAGGTTAAATTCGCCCTTAAGTACTTTTCAATTTTTATCTGGCCCATTTCATCCCGAAGATTGTTTATCTGGCCCTCGGCAGAAAATAATTGCCCACACCTATACTAAGCAATAGGTTTTTTTATTATTATTCCATTGCCCACCTGTTGAACCATATCCTTCACCTGACAGATTAGCTGTCAGGTGAAGGATATGGTTCAACAGGTGGATCCAGATCCCTTCTGAAAAACTTTGTAAGTACGAGACTCAGGAACTAAACCTGGATGCACCAGGTACAACACGCTCCTACCGTGGCCGTCTGTCCTAAAATTGACCTTTTCAACTGACATCAAGCAGTTCAAAAGGTCAATAAGTAATTTTGTACTTATCAGTGTTATATATAAAATAGTTTATTTTGGCACAATTGCTTTGGGTGGTAGATAATGTGTTCCAGCAGCGGCTTGCAAACTGTTGGATATGTTATGTGATACATCAAGACCCAACAGTCAGGCCCTCTTTGATGCTGGGCCCTTGACAAAAGTCTCAGATGTCACCCCCCTCGGCGGGATATATATATATATTGATATATATTTATGTATATATATATATATATTGTGTATCCTATGTACAAGACATTAGATTTTTACAAAAAGTAAAATTTATGCAAATCCATAACTTGCATAAATCTGACATTTTATTAAAAAATTTGACATGCAAAGTATTGTAAAAGTTATCTTTATGCATCAGAGCCTCAGTAGTTTAAGATGAATTGGACAGAGATTTTGTTTTCAAATTACCAAAAAGTTTGGACTATACAAAAGAAAATACGAATTATAAGATTTTATTAATAATAAAATATTTTATGTATGGTATTTACAGACTTATAAAAGACTTATTCACAAAATGCTAATAAACTGTTTTTTCCACTTGAAATTTGGTTCTTATCATTTTATATATTTATCATATAAGTGGAAGCTTACCTAATTAGATACAATCGTTTATATACAATGGTTTTTACTGTACTTATAAAATGAATCAAAAGGATTATTTTTCTTTAAACATGAAAAATTAGATACACTAATAAATTTTTCTATTGACTAACATTAATGATTAATCAATAAAATAAAAAATGTTCTTTTGGTCCATGCATTGCATCTAATTGTAAGTCTGCTGTTATATGTTATAACTTGACACATTGTTATTGCAATAAGACTGTTGCATCATTTACTCTTAATTTTAATTGTTATTTATTTGATGATTGGCTATGAATATGAATCCTTGATTTATTTATCAAAATAAATATATTCATGGTTAAATATAAGTATCAAGACAAATAAACTAAGATAGATTTGCTGTTGCAAACATGGCTTATATAGATCAAAAATAAACAAGTTGTATACATGAATGTCATTGTGTATTGCTCATGTCATGCAACAACAGGTTGCATTTAAAATTCTTATAAAAATTTACTATTTAAAAACATTTAAATAGCAATTTTGATTTAAATTTATATTTATTTATATTTAAATTTTTAAATAGAAATTTTTTTCTCATTCTCATAATTCAAAAGCTTGAGGATTAGCTTTCACACAGATGCAAATTTTTACCATTTTTAATTTTTAAAGAAAAAGGTTTGGCTTATATACAAGTGTATATCAGAAATTCTGAATAAGAAATTACTCTGACTCGAGTAGCAGAATTTACTATGTTACTTTTTTTATATATTTTTAACATTCAAATATAGTGTATATGTTACAGGACAAACCCGAATTTAGGAAATACTAGAGTTTCCTAGTCAAAACCTGAATTGGCAAATAGTTAAAACAAAACGCTTATTTCTCATGTATTCCTGCTCAGAGTTTGATATTTGCCAGCAGAAATTTCTTTCTTTTGAGAATATCTGCAAGGATAAACTAATCTCATTGAGGAAGGCTGCAACTGCACCAATGGAAATATGTACATAAGGCTAAACCCTCTTTCAATGCATGAAGCATTGTATATCTAAATTATGTTTGTGCAAAAAGAATAATATTTTGTGTCATTCTAAATGCCATAAAAGCCTACTTTGCAAACATAAATAAGAGGTACTAATTGTGCTTTTTTATTTTTGTATTTACAGTAATACTGAGAATACAAAAATTGTTGATTAGTTGATTAAAACATGAATTGATTAAAAACATTATTATAATGAGCATAATGCATATTTTTATTACTCAACAGGAAATAATAATTTCATTGTTATTTTCTGTAGAGAAAATGAAATAAGACAAATTGAAAATATATGCTAACTCTCATTCATGATTACATGGTTTAGTTTAAAGAACTGAAATTGCCAATTTTTTTATTTTTATGGACAAATATTTTAATATTTTTATTAGTCGAAATTCAACATAAAATATGAAGTAAAAAATTTTATAAGTTAAAAATACAACTAGGTATCTCTTGTTTATTTTTGCAAAGTAGGCTTTTGTGGCATTTAGAATTACACAAATTGTTATTTTTTTTTTTTTTGCACAAACATAATTTAGATATACAATTCTTGGGCATTGAAAGCAGGTTTAGCTCTGTGTATTTCCACTGGTGCAGGTTGCAACTTTCCTTAATGAGATTTGTTTATCCTTGTGGATATACTCTAAAGAAAGAATTTCTGCTGGCAAATATTGAACTCTGAGCGGGAATACATGAGAAATGAAGAGTTTTGTTTTTAACTGTTTGCTACTTCGAGTTTTGACTCAGAAAAACTAGAAATTCCAGACTTTGAATAAGAAATATGTGGCATTTCGAGTTTGAGAGTTTTGTTTTTAACTGTTTGCTACTTCGAGTTTTGACTCAGAAAAACTAGAAATTCCGGACTTTGAATAAGAAATATGTGGCATTTCGAGTTCGGCCTAGGAAATACTAGAACGTCTGACCAGCATTAGGAGATTCTCGTTTTGACTAGAAAATTCTAGTATTTCCTGAATTCAGGTTTGTTCTGTAACATACATAATTTCTTGTAATATTTATTTATTTCTAATTTAATTAGGATGAGAATGATTAAGTTCTGATGCATTCTGAAATATTTATATATTTAAATTGTTACCATTCATTAAAGAGAAAAATCCTGTAAGTCATAAAATAATGTGTTTGAAATAGTCTGAATGTTAAGTTAGATAATTGAAGTCTATAATAATAGAACTTTCTGCAATAAATATTAAAAAAAAATTTATTAAACAGGAACTTTTCTGTACTCTGTACCATCATCAATTATACACAAAATATATCAGTGCAAATATTATATCTTTAAAACAAAACAAGATTCCATCTTGTTTTGTTTTAAAGATGTAATATTTGCACAGATGATGGTTTATTAAAAACCAAAAGTACTCTGCAATAAATTATTGTTTTTTACTTTAACTGAGAGCTTATAACTGTGTATTATTTGCAAAATATATATTTTTTGCATATAGCTGATGATGGTACAAAGTACTGAAAATGTTCCTGTTTAATAAAGTTGTTTTTGGAATATTTATTGTTAAAAGTGCTGTATTATAGACTTCAATTATTTACTAATTAATGAATGCAGTAGTTAAAATATTTTTTAGTATTAAGTGAGATTTCTTCAAAAAAATTGTTAGCAGAAATTTCATATTTTGAAATACTACGTGTAAGCTTGGAGAGATTTACAAAATATGATTTGCATTCTGTTTTAAAATATAATTAACATTAATATAAATAATTTTATTTCAATTTTAAACAAACTGTATTTACTTGATGATAAGATACAATTTATACTGAAGATCAGTGCCACCAAGAGAAATTTTTGGGTCTATGATAAGGCTGTAGTCCAGGCCCAATTAAAAAAAGTACAATAAATTCAAAATTTGATACATTGCATATCATGCAAAATACAAACATTAAATAAAAAGAGAATTTTTAAATTTTTATTGCCTCATCCCCTTCCTCACTTTATGGTATTAGTGAAATCTTTAATTATCTTATCATAACCAATTTTCAGTGCTAGGTCATGTTCTGTTTATAGCAAAGCAAATCTTTCAAAATATTGTTACACAGTATATAAAATAGTTTATTTTAGCATGACTGCTTTGGATTGTAGCGAGTGTGCTCTGGCAATGGCATGCAAACTATCAGACATGTTATGTGATTTGTTGGGGCCAGATAGTTGGGCACTTTTTGATGTCATGCTTGTGACAAAAGTCTCGGATGTCATCCCCTCTTGGCAGCCCTGCTGTAGATAATGTACAGCATAAAATTTCCATTATTTATTGAATATGAAAATAATGTATAAATATTACATTATTTCTTATGTTTTGTTATGCAATGTTTAACATTTAATGCTCTTGTATGTATCTATTAGTAATTAACTAATAGTAATGTACAATGTCATGTTCAACATTTACCATTAGTGCAGAATTTAATAAAGGAAAAGTTGTAACTACACTGCGTGTAGTGCTGTTATTTGGAGTTAGTAGAATATATACCTTTATCAATGTATAGATAATATTAAATAGTTTTGAAATAATTTGTATTGTAGTAAATTTAATTCATATTATAATTTTCATTAAAAATTTTTTAGCAAGTTATCTGTTGTTATGAGCTGCTAAAAAACAAATTATTAATGCAAAGAAATATTATGGTCAACTTGTCAATTTAAAAGAGGAAATTGCAAAACAGACCATTGCTAGCAAACAGAAAAGGCATAATTTTCCACCACAATAATGTTAGGCTGCACATCACCATAATGACTCAACAGAAATTAAGAGAGTTCAGTTGGAAAGTTCTAATTCATAATCCATACTTGTCTGATATTGCACTGTTAGATTACTATCTTTTTCAGACACAACAGAATTGTCTAAAAGAAAAAAAAATTGAAAATATTGATGAAGTTGAAAACCAATTAAAAACATATTTTCAATCAAAATGCCAAAATTTTTTGAAAATGGCAACAGGAAATTACCAACTCAAGAAAAGATTTGTAAGTTCAAATGGAAATTATTTCATTGAATAAAAATACCTTGCCAAGAAATATTATGGTCAACTTGTCAATTTAAAAGAGGAAATTGCAAAACAGACCATTGTTAGCAAACAAAAAAGGCATAATTTTCCACCACAATAATGTTAGGCTGCACATCACCATAATGACTCAACAGAAATTAAGAGAGTTCAGTTGGAAAGTTCTAATTCATAATCCATACTTGTCTGATATTGCACTGTTAGATTACTATCTTTTTCAGACACAACAGAATTGTCTAAAAGAAAAAAAAATTGAAAATATTGATGAAGTTGAAAACCAATTAAAAACATATTTTCAGTCAAAATGCCAAAATTTTTTGAAAATGGCAACAGGAAATTACCAACTCGAGAAAAGATTTGTAAGTTCAAATGGAAATTATTTCATTGAATAAAAATACCTTTAAATTTAAAAATTTTGTTTTGTTTACTTGTCCAGAAAATTTTTTTTTTACAACTCAATAGAAACAGGAGAAAGAGAATCAAATAAATTACTTAATGCTACACTCCCTAAAAATAATCAACAAAACAAAAAACAGCTCTAAGGCAGGAAAAAACACATTTTAATAATATTTTTATGGTAGTAGTGCTTTCGATTACATTAAATACTCTTCAGCTACCAAAAAGCAACAAACTACAAAAATATGTTCTATAGAACGCCACAATTCTAAAGTTTAAAAGGTGTTGCTATAGCAACTTAACATAATATGATTTACATATGATAAACATTAACATTTTATATTTTTAACATGTAATTAATGTTATTGTTAATTTTTTAATTTATTTAATGTTTATCATATGTAAATCATATTATATTAAGTCGCTATAGCAACACCTTTTAAACTTTAGAATTGTGGCGTTCTATAGAACATATTTTTGTAGTTTGTTGATTTTTGGTAGCTGAAGAGGAATTAATGTAATCGAAAGTGCTACTACCATAAAAATCTTATTAAAATGTGTTTTTTCCTCCTTAGAGCTGTTTTTTATTTTGTTGAAGAGAATCATTTCTGTAAGATTCTATATAGAGCTCAATCAAATTTCATTATTTGCTGCTCATCTATACAGGTATCCCTTGGTTTACAAAGATTATTGTGACTTTAAAAGGTATTTGTTTAGTGAAATTTCATAAACTGGAAACTCATTTTCCATTAATTCCAACAAATATTTTCAATTGGTTCTTGGATATCAAAAAATTACTGTCATTTTACTTATTGATGTTAAAACCTTTCAAAAGCATTAATATAAATATAATTATGAATATTATAATATGGTAGTTTATGATAGATATTACATGTTTAGCCTATTACTTGCCATTCAACTTTTGAATTTGATCACTGACCCACTAAGTGCTCAGTGATCTTCAGATTTAAATCTAATAAGGCAATAAACTTTCCAATCATTGTGGTTTTATTATTAATTAAAATTTTTCAAATTTTCATCAAATACTGCCTTAAATTTATGTTATTCTTGAAAGTCTTCATCCTTCTAAATTATTGGCAAAAATAAATCCAATTTTCAGAAGTTAGTATTGATGTTTTCAGTTCTATTTATTAAATTTCATTAATTATAGATTTTGTTATGGTAATTTTTTAATAAAACTAATATTTATTTAAATCATTATACTGGTTAGATTTAGCATCTTCCAGTAGAACAATGAAATACTATCATTTTTCAAATTTATATATAGATAAAAAAATATATTAGAGATACATTTAATGTATAGTTATTATTTTATAAAGTTAGTGCTGTATAGTTGCAAAACTTTTGGGAAAATGCAATAAATACATTACAGATATTCATATTATCAATATATGCCAAGCATCAGATTCAATACCAGATCCTCTAGTGTAAGTGGAAGTCTTAAAATCAATGGCACACAGAATAAATTTGATATACCTGTACAATCAACAAAGAAAATGAGCAAGAAAAGCATTGATTCAAACAAATTTATAATGGATAATTAATTGATAAATAAGTAGTTTCTTTGCAAAAGTAAAAATTTTCACTGGTGGCCAAATTCCAGCTTGCAAGCTACATGCAGCTCTTTTCTACCTTCAGTGTGGCTCCATACCATGAAAATCAATAGTTATTGGGTTGTTCGGAAAGTCCATCACTGTCGAGTCCTTTAGCAGCGCATACGACGGCCCTTTCTCCATCACATCTCTAGCAAACGAGGGCACCTGAACTTCACCTATCGTCGTGAGCACATTCCCCAGGTCAAATCTCCTTTTTCTCCTATCCGGCAACTGCTTCTTTAAAATCCATTTAAACTTATTTACAAACTTAACTCTCAGCCTCCTCTTTAAATATTATTTATTTGTAATAACACTGTTGCAATACTAGCCTTAACAACATTGGAAGCTGCCACGTCTAAATTTGCATTTACTTTTGACACACGCTAAGACAAGCTAACTGCGTGCTAATTCGTTACTTCCGGCTGTGCTAGAGTTTGCAAAATTAGTTCAGAAGTATACGCAGCCCCAGTTGACAGCTCATTCCAACAAGACTGCTGAGAAGCGATTAGTAAGCTGCTTGCCAACTGGAAGCGCTCATGATAACGTCAAGTGCTGGATGACGATGTTCGTTTTATTTTATTTACTTAACATTAAATCTTTATAGAAAATAATTAAATATTAATATATTATAGGATATGTAAATTATTATTTTGTATCATTTAAGTGAAATAAATCTTTGCAACGAAGGTTAGGTTCCTTATTGGCTGAACGAAACTGAGAATCCTATTGGGTAGACTGGCTCATACAATCCGTTATACCATGACCATATAAGGCAAATCAACTTTCGTTGAACAGAGTATAGATGTATGTACATATTTTAGATTTTTTAAAAATAAAGTTCTGCAACTTTTTGGTTCTACCTTGATATCAAATTGTATGGAGTGATCACAGATTAATTGAGACATATAGGATATTCTGATAGACTCTATTATATACAAGAAACGAACGAAGCGCCTCTATGGAGAGTACTTGAAATGAACTCAACTATTAATAAAAATGATGTTTTAATCTATTGAAAGTTTTAATTATAAAAGTTTTTGTAATAAAACTGCCATAAGATTCGTAGAAATAATAATAACCGACCTTCCACTATCTACAACAAAAGTGAAATGAGTAACGCCTATGTAACGCCAGGTACTGCCAATAGTGGCAGCACCTTCGAATAAGCGAAGTGTCCTATCTGTATCAACTAATCTGTGGGAATGATATTTCAGAAATAAAATAGAAAACAAAGAATCTGATATAGTTTTACCACAGACGTCATAAATACGAGAAACTGAAGTCTTGAGCCAGTGCAGAAACACATTTTGAAATGAATAAGGAAGAAAGGCCAACTATCAATGGGGCTAACACTTGCAGTGTGAGTGTTCCTATACAAAATTATGACAAATTGCAACAATACGTTGATCCAATTGATTTTGAATATATCAATACAATGTGTTTTCTCTGATTGGTGCGTATTGCCAAGTTGAAAAAATCATGATATAAATGCTAATTAGGATTTTTTTGCATTTTTATACCTCTTTCCAATCAGAGAGATTACTAAGGGGCGGGGCCAGTTCCAATTACAGGCTGCACCAACGTCACCTAGAAAACACCTGCACCCACACTTGTGGAGGAGAACCGGATGGTGGAGAACGAGGATCGCCGGGCCGGGCCCAACATCCGAAAAAAACTTTTCAGGAGATGCCGTACCCGGGTCCTCCTGCGTGGGACGCCAACGCGTTACCATTCGGCCATCCGACTGCTAATTAGGATTAGGTTGTCCTACTTTCAGTAAGAACTGTGGCAATAAATCGTAAATTTATACAATTATAGATTATATAAGCATTATCGTATGATTTAGATCAGGGATGAGCAATTATTTTTCTGCCGAGGTCCGGATAAACAATATTCAGGATGAAGCGGGCCGTATAAACATTTTTTTTTTTGTTAACAGATGACGCCACTTTCCTTTCAGGGAGAATACTAAGTGACGGGGCGAAACAAGCCCTTCCACAGGTTGCCCACCCTTGAGGAGGGGTCAGCCGGATTGTGGAGGACAGGGATCGACGGCCGGGCCCGGACACCATGATAAATATTTTCAAGGGGTAGGACCCGAGACTCGAACCCGGGTCCTCCAGAGTGGAAAGCCAAAGCGTTTTCACGCGGCCAATCCGGCCGACCGTATAAAAATTTAAAAGTACTTAAGGGCGAATTTACCCTTACGGCGCCGTAATTAATTATGTAATTATTAATTATTATTATGTAATGAAATTATTGATAATATTAGCTACTCTATTAATAATTAATAAAAACTACTTTGATTTAAAATGACTACACATGTTCAAGCAAGATTGATTCTTGCACAAACACATTCCTCTCATCATCACACATAATAATTAATAAAAATTACTTTGACTTAAAATGACTACTCACATTCAAATATTAATAATTAATAAAAACTACTTTCTAATGTTAATAAAAACTACTTCGACATAAAATGACAAGTTCAAGCAAGTGATTCTTGCACAAATATATTCCTCTCACCATCACACGGGACAAGAATGTTACGCCAATTTATCTGCACACGTTCTTGTCAATCTCGCTATCGTATATAGCTACTTTTGTGATACTTACACACAGAATATATTCGTGTATCAATATTTTTTAAATATATTTTTCTTATTTTTTGTTTGTATGCAGAGAGTTCAAAAGCATCCCGAGAAACTATTTTTTTCATTAGAAACATTAGAAAATAATTCGTCCTACGAATTAATAAATTCAGATAATTTTCTTTAAAAACATAAGCATTTTATTAAACTGATTGATTGCTAACAATCTATTACATCAGAATGTTACAGAATATTAGGTACCTACATAATTAATTTTGTAAAAACAAATTTACAACTTAATCTGAATGGTGAAATTTACTATGTTCAAGGTTAATTATATATCATCAAAATTTGGAGTAACTCGGTAGTGTACGTGTACATTAGCGACAGTATCCATTATTTTACACCACAAAGTATCCATTATTTTTTTATTCTACAAATGTGAGCCTTGAAATTGTAATGTGTTCTAGTTTATGCGGCCAAGCCGTATTAAGATGCCTTCGCGGGCCGCCTTTTACCCACCTCTACTCTAGAGGGTATACTCATCGGCCGCCATTTTTGGTCAGTAATTGCTGTACGTTCGTATCGTGATTTGTGCACTTTTCTGATGATATGGGAGGTTGTTTCAGCTCTGAATTGTACAAATAGCTCTTCAAAGGGGTTCCGGCTCTTTTTATTTCCAAGAAATACGGATAGAAGTACAATATGGGTACAGAATTATTGCCGTGACAGATGGAAACCAATAACAAATTCGAAATTTTATGAAATAAGTATTGAAGTCAACATATAATGAGAATTAAAAACTTATTCTGAAATCATGAAAAGGCTAAAGTTAAACAAAAATGTACTTATGAGTCAGGCTCAATTGCTAAAAAACAAAGTTATGTAATACTAGCAGACTCATGTCCGGCGTTGATCGGGCAGTTCATGGTGTTGGACTGAAGTTTTTTTCTCTTAAATTATAACCTTTTAGATGACCTTCAGGATTTTCTTCAACGTATTCTGAAAATCTTTCCGGGCAGTTCATGGTGTTGTACTCAAGTTTCTCTTTCTCTTAAATTATAGTCCCGTGCCTGGCGTTGCTCGGGCAGTTTCTCTTTCTCTTAAATTATAACCTGGTGTCGTACTGAAGTTTCTCTTTCTCTTAAATTATAACCTTTTAGATAGGCAGTTCATGGTGTTGTACTGAAGTTTCTCTTTCTGTTAAATTATAACTTTTTAGATGATTATAAGGATTTTCTTCAATATATTCTGAAAATCTTTCCCGTGTAGATATGTTTTCTATTTGACACATGTGTCTTTCCAAATGTTCACTTCTTTATCTTTCTTTCTCCATTAGAATTCTGTTGATTAGTTCGATCTTCTAATGTTTCAAACTTTTTTGCTTCTTCGACTCTTGAAAAAGCACATACAATTGGCCATGGGAAAAACAATTAGAACTTACAAATAGGTCTGGCCAATCCAAATTGTTTCTCCGATCAGCTTTGAAAACCATGTTATAATAATCATGCATAATGCGACGAAAAATTTCGAAGGGGAAGAGACTCAAAATACGTTTGAAATAATGCAACATGGCTTAATTTCATTTAAAATTGCAACAAATAAAAGATTTGTATATATTACAGGTTTTTGTGTGATTTTAAATATTACTTATTATTATTAC
>AYEL01060342.1:0-45967 GCA_000484575.1 Olivierus martensii | reverse complement strand
AGTAGGTTAATAAGTTGTTTACCATTATAAATGTGTTCAAAACAGCTACTTAAGATTGTTAAATTTAGCTAATAATGATATTTGCTTATAATCAGGTCATGTACCAAATGGGCAAAGGGAAATAGTTTTAATATTATTGTTATTCTAACAAGTAAGCGTAAGTAATTCAACTTTGAATATAAGCTATAGTTAGATGGCGATCTAAGTCATGTGACTGTAAGTGTCCAATAAAAAATTATTTCCCGTATGGCCACACTCTGATTGTAGGCTCTCTAATCATTCCTGTATAGAGACACGCTGTCGTTCTCTCGCTGAAATTAGCGAGAGACCCGACCGGGTCTCTTGATACTAAATAGCTTTAATTTATTCTGTTCGTATTATTTTAATTTCGATTAAATTGGTCAGGATATGACTTGACGTCACGATTCACTCCGTGACATCAACACTAAGCCGATCGGCGTAAGGGTGGCGATTTACTTTCTTGCGCGACTGTACATTTCATGACTAAGATTTGTAAATTTTTGAATATATAATTGTTGGACAAAAAATGTTTTGGTAACAGTAGCCTATATGTTAACTGTAGTTAATTTTAAAGGGTCCGCGAGCAATCTAAAAAATTTTAAAGAGACTGTCCCGCAAGAAATCCTAAAAAAGTTTGAGAACCACTGGCTTAATCATATACTATTAAATGAGCCAAATCGATTAACTTCACTTTTTGAACTTCTTCTCAAAACACTTGATTGACTCTTAACTATTTATATTAAAAATAAATTTCATTAATAGTTAGGCTGCTAACACTAGTAAATGACAAAAAATTTTATTTTTCTAATAGTTAGGCTTAACACCACTAAATGACAAAATTTTTTTTGGCCAGTGAATAATAAATAATTTATTTCAGAAGCCAATTTGATTAACTCCATATTCTAATGTAAATCATGGCAATAATATTAATCAAACGTTTATAAGTGTCGTATTATGCCTAAGACATTTTTGAATTTACATTTCAAAGTTAGAATTATATTTTTACATCTTTTAAAACCACTAAATTGGAAGGATCAATTGACAGACGTGTAGAAAAGATACGATACCGCCTACATGAAAGTTTTGGCTAACCAGTTTTATTCAACAATTTTTTTTGTTTTTAGTCAAGATCTTTCTTTAGTCATCTAGGATACGACAATAAGAATTTAAGTAATTTTTTAATACAATGGTATATATATTAGATAATAATGGCAAGCTGTTCATGTTGTCATAAAAATTAAAATAATTAATCTGTTACTGTTATATATGGATATTAATAAAATAACGCCTTTGAAAGATAAATAATTTATTATATTAAACAAAGTAAAAGATGATTAAATACAAAAATAAGGTGGATCATATGGAGACTACTGCGATCATAACTCGATGACTGCGACTTTGTTGGTTCCCACTAGCAAAGAACCGCGCGGAAAATACGCGCATGACGAAAGCAGCGCAGTAGTGACGTCATACCGCAGCGTAAAAACCGATACCGTCCAGTGTATAGATAGATTCAACATTTTCCGTGATTCCACCAATGAAATCCATGCATTTTGCGACGTTGAATTGTTGGCAACCTTGACCGTCAAGATGGCGAAATTCTTTGTCATTAAATCTCATCTCTTTAATCAAAATTGCATAAAAACATTGTTTGTATTTCTTCTTATAAATATTTTCGATCCAACATTTTCCTTTTCCCGATTTTGTTTCAGTTTCCTCATTTACTGCAGCTTTTAACATCATTTCGTAAACAGTGAGTGCCTTTCGTTGCTTAGCGTCCATTTTGTTTCACACGAAATGAATCATGGGATCAGCACTAAGAATCTTGGGGAAAGCAAAGCTTACCGCGACTGTGGGAATCCCCAAGTGGAATTGTCTCCGCGTTTATCTGCGACAGTTTTTGAGCGTTCCGCTTTTCACGGCGGACAGTGGGAACCAGCCTTTCGTTAGGCCTCGTTCTGGCAATGCTCTGACATTGTCTAGCAACCAAACTTTTGTTTAACACTTGAAATATATACTGCATTAACTTATTTTTAAAAATACAGTGGGTGATTGGTTAACGAACATAATCCGTTCGAAGAAAGTGTTCGTTATCCGGTAATACATTAGGTGATCAGTTAATGAACATAATCCGTTCCAAGATAATGCGTTAACCGATCATCGATTTACCATAGGTTTTTATGGAAATTTGATTATTTCTTTCTGAAGACTTAATAAACATAAATAAAAAATTATATAATTTCTTACTACGTTTATTTATATTTAATAACCATAATATATGCATACATAGTCTTGCATTTTCATCTATTTTGTTTATTTTCCAATGTCGATTGCTTTTCTCTTTCATTACTCTACAATAATTTTTTCTTGGTGTTGGGATTTTTTTTTCCGTCAGTGTATATTAGATAAATAGATGTGACACTTCCATTCTCTTACTTATCTGTCTATAAACTAGATTCATCTATCAATGTGAAACTTATTTTGGAAGACAAATGCCATGGGTTCCATCCATGATAAGCCTCTCTGATTAGTACTTCCTTTATAAAATTAATGAAATAATTATTTGGCCAGATCCTCTAATCCAGTTCACTCTGGATGATCTGACTCTTTGAAACAATGTTCATTTTATTTTTATATTACTACTTTTTTTCCTGGAGCAAAATTTTCTTCTTATTATTTATGATATTATGTAGATTATTATTTTATGTTTGTTTTACTTTGATTCTATTTGTTCAGCATTTGCTATCATGAATAAATGATGATATAAATTTTGAGATTCTTGTAATGCTTGGGAATTTTGTAATTTTGCCTAATTGTAAAATTGCTTTCTGTTATAGGTTATCACACTTTCCAGAAATGGCAACACAGACATTTCAAATGCAGTTTTATCTCAAAGCTAATGATAATGAATTTATTATAGATTTTTATCTTATTTTTACATAAGGAACCATCTTTCTTCAATTTATACTATGAGTTGTAAGAAGAACATGCAATATTTATAATTTACATATTATTTATTCACCTATTTAAGCTAATATATCAATAATTACAGGCATTATCTCACTATATGGCAATTTCATTCCAGATCACTGCTGTAAAGTGAATCACAGCCTTTTTTCATTTGCTAGTGCATAAAAAGCCTAAAAACATATTTATATCATCATTCATTAAGTGTGCAATAGCACTAGACTTAAAAATCTTGGCTGAATAGCTAGGTGGTAAATTCACTACTTTGGAGATCCTGATTCAATTTCAGATCTCACCTCTAGTTTTTCATACCTCCTGATCTTACCTCCTGAAAAGGAGGGCTTTTTTTAAAGCATCACATGCTATAAAGCAAGATATGCCTGTATTAAAATATTCATATAATGTAAATAATTTTATTCAAAATTTTAAAACTGACTCACCTTTACAAGCATATGTTTTTCACTTGGCAACATATACATTTTATATTCATACATATAAACACAAATGTTTACAATATCTGCCAATAATTCTTCATACCCTGCAATCTTTTCTAAACTCTCCTTTAATGTATCTCGTATTTTATTTTGAGTTGCTAGAAACATTGATAAATTTTGAGATTCTTGTAATGCTTGGGAATCAGCCATAACTTTTAAGAATTGTGCTGCTCTATAAGAGAGACGAGATTTGTTATTAATAAATTCTAATTATTGATTTTTAAAAATTAAAAATTATTGAATACCTTCTGTATGTTGCATAATCATTTTTTACACTTGATTTCATATTTTTAAGTTCATCAAGAACTGCAAACATATTGATAAATTTACCAAGAGTTAATAGGTATGCCTCAGATACAAAATCTTTTCTCTTTTCTGTGTGGCAAAGTCTTTTAACTTCAGCTCCAAAACGTTCTATTGCCCTTCTCTATATAATAAAAAATACATATATATAAATAGATGGCTTAAGTTTTTTTTATATAAGAAATTCTGAAAAGACAGTGCAAAAGAAATTTATTTGAAAAGTCAGTGTTTAGGAAATTTATTAAAGGATTTATTTTAAAGGAATCGTTATGTCAGTTTCAGTGAATCTAAACTTTATTCAACATGGTGTTCTCTTTGTACTTAGATTCCTCAAATTCTTCAAGTAAACTCTGCTTGCAAATTTCAAGAGAATCATCAATTGGAACCATCCAAATTCTCCCATAGTGAATTATTTTTGAATTAACTGCCAAATTAATAATTATTAATTAATTTTTTCTAAGGTGACACCATCTGTTATTTAACAATACTATTAAACTGCTTCAACTAAGACTACAAGAAGTGCTGTGTTTTTATTTAAGTAATCGTTATTTAATAATTAAATTATAATTTTTACTAATTTCCTGAAATTAAAAATTTGCCTTGGCCTAGAATCAAACCAGATCTTCAGGTTACTGTCCCAATGCCTTAATCAGACTATCAAGACATCGGCAGAGTTCCAATTTCGGGATGCATATATATTTTAGAAATTATCAGACTTACGCTGATAGCAGAACTCCCGAATAGGCTAAACATAGCCATGGGCCCTCATGGCAAATTCAGGCAGAGAGACTTGGCTTAAGTCAGATAAAAATCATAATTCAACTTTAAGTTAGGGGATTACACAATCCAAATAATAAGAATTATATTATAATTCAACCTAATCTTTAGCCTAGGTCTAAGTCTAAAGATCGACCAAATAGATAGTATTAAAGTGCATTTTTTGGATTTTTGGGTGGAGATAAGAGATTGATGGATATGCAACTTCAGTTTTTTCAGAAACCCTCTGTAACAAGAACAATCATACCCAGTTAGTCGGAGGATCCTCTGACCTATAAAAAGCAATTTAGGTCATACTTTGAGAGAATGTTAACCCATTGTAACAACAAATGTGTTAAAAAATAAGACATTCACTTCCATAATCAATACAGCTTTAAAGCATGAATATACTAAACACTTTGCAGTAAATATATGTGAAGCCATGCTAAAGTATAAGAATTGCATTCAACAGAATAATGAAATATACCTAATCAAAGACCACAGAGAAGAGAATATCCACACTATTTCTATCCCATTTCACATGGCATGATCCAACACATTCAAGAAGTTGGTCAAGGAATGGCACAAAAGATTGGTGACAAAAGGGAACCCATGTCTTCCAGCTCCTGCATAATGATAAACATGAACAGAAACAAAAATATGGGAATATATAAAATCCCATTAGTTAATGTTAAAGAAAATAAGATCAAATGTTATATAGGTATAATTCAAAAGCCATTAAACCTCAGACTTTAGGAGCATATGAAGGACATCAGGTTAAGATACTTTATATAGACCTCTCAAGATATGCCTACAAAGAGGATATGATAATCTTATGGGAAGACATAAAAGTAATCAGATAGTTAGGTACTAATGAAGAAAAGTTTGTAGCAGAAACTTTAGAGATAATTAACTTGTAAGGGAAAGAGGATGTTACAAATAACAGAATCTTGGAGCAACCATTAAGTGGTTGGCTATACATGTTGAATTCTCCACCCATAAATCTCTGACCTCCTTCATTTACAAATTAATACTTTGTACTCTACTACAATTTATATTTTTATAATAGTTTTAGCTACTTTACATAATTTAATTTTATTGTTTTAGTTTTCAGTTTTATACATGATTGAAATTATTTAATAATTTTATAAATAGAACACTAATAAGCTTCTATATTCATTTTATTAAACTGTTCTTGTATTAGTTGTAATATAGCATTAAAGATGATTCTAAAGCAATTGAGCAAAGATTTGTTTTGAATAACCTACTCCTGTAAGTACTTGTGCTTTTAGTTGAAGAACTTAAAAGTGTAAGAAAATGCAATATATTATTGACATATTGAAAGAAATAATTAACTAATTTATTGATTTTTCTCAGTTGCTATATTAAGAAAATTAAATTCAAAGATTTGTTAAATCAAAATTACATTACATTGAAAGTTATATTGATTTTTGTGACTATCATTAGTGCCAATATTAAAAAGAAAATATGCTTAGTGACTACTGACTGTGCATGAATTATCAAAATATATACTGACGTTTGATTAAGCCGCCATATCCTCATGGGATATTCTGTATCTGGCGGTGGCCACTTACAGAACTCATCACAGGCTGGACAACACCCATGATGGGGTCAACCGGGTGGTTAAAGGATGGGGTTCAACGGCCTGTCTTGGATCCCTCCTGAAAAACTGAGGTGTGGGACTCGGATTTGAACCCGGTTCTTCCAGGGTGGTAAATCATAGCTTTACCACGCGGCCATCCGGCCGACTTATATTTTTAGATTTCAATAAATTCAAAATTACATGGAATTAAAAATCCTGAACGTATTTCAAATACAGAATGCTTTAAGTTTTTAGCTATGCCACTGAAACACATAACAATGGATATATATGATAGCGTCTATTTCAAAACCACTATAGATTGAGCTATACCCATGAAGAGACCACTAGGAAGATGAGGATGAAAGTTCAACAGGCAAAACTCGGATTCCTCTTGAAAAAATCTGGAGATGATTGATCCGGAACTGCATCAGAATCTTCCAAGTGGCTCCCCGGCTCAAAACATTTTATATAATATTGAAAATATTCAATGTGTTAAACACAAGCCATTTGAAAGTTGATAGTTGACCAAATAGTTTTTACAAGTTTATTTCTTTTATATTTGCAGTTGAATGATTCAAAATTTAGTACTTCAGTTTTAGAAGTTTTCAAATACAACTATCAAACGATTTTTTGTGTGGGTATAAGGAAATATTTTCACATTTAAATGGAAGTCAGAATTTATGAAAATATTGGAAATAAGAAAGGCTACATTAAATTTCTACTTAATGTGTTTTTCATAATTTCCAGTTTAGAATAAATAAATTATCAGAAGAGTATTATTATTATAATAAGGAATGATAATTTCAATATTCTAAATCAATATATCTTATTTATTATAATAAAAAATATATTTTTTTTTCAAATAAAAATAGAATGAATGAATAAATTGCTTATTTCTTATAACATTTAAATAAATGTATTTTAAAAAATAATTATAAATGAAATAAACCTGTCTTGGTTAACGACGCACGCTTTGGTTAATGACTCCTGATTATGTGAACTTCGTTGATTATGTTGATAATGGGAACTACCACGCAGATACAAAAAATTATAAAATACAGTGAAACCCTCGCGTGCGTTCCCGTATCGTACGACTTTCCCGCTTTAAACGTCTATTTTCGGAAGTCCGAGCATTTTCTTATACATGCAATGTAAAACTTTCCCTTGACTTTCCCGCTTTAATGTCTATTTTCGGAAGTCTGAGCATTTTCCTATACTTGCAATGTAAAATTTTGCATCTTCCTACGTTTTAATTATATAACTTTTTTATTATGACGTCATCAGAGTTTCCGGCTTCGTGTGTTTCCCCGTTCCGACTTTTCGGGCCGGTCCCTGAAAAGTTTCAAAATCGGGGTTTCACTGTACTATTAAAAAAATATTTGTGTCACAAAAAATTCTGCCAAAAAAAATTTTTCCTTTAATTTGATTATATTACAATTCTTTCTTTAATGTGGGAAGATTTACTTTTAATGTAATCATTAAAACTTGCATTGAAATTCAATCCTGTAAAAAATCATTTATTAATTAGTTTTATTAAAATTTATTTTGAAGAAAATTATCTACAGTATTTATACATCATCAATTTCTTAAACATTACTTTTAGTTTATAAATAATGCATAATATTTTTTATTAAATATTAAGAAAGAAAATAAAGGCAAATTAATTAATTATTTTTTATTCTATAATATTTTTCATGTTATTATATGTTTGAACTCTATGTTTAGTTTATTTATATATTATAGCCTATTTAATTAATCTATTATAACTTTTTGGAAAGAGAGGCAGTGGAAGACCAAGGAAAACATGGTTGGAAGGGATCAAAGCTCAGTCAGGTTTCTCAATTTATAGAGAACTCTTTCACATCGCAGAAGACAGACTCCAATGGAAAATGCTAATACAAAGAGGACCCGTCTCTAACAGAAGAGGACGGATGATGATATGCTGATGATTATAATTTTAATATAAAGCGCACGTGTGCACTTAAATTTGTAATTCAAATCATTCCTCTGCTTTCTATGTTCTGTATATAGTACTGAAGATGAATGTATTATTTTTCATAAATATAACGAATATATATTTATTATTCATGCATTGTAATTTATTTTTATTAAATCATATGTATTGCATATTTTTATAATAAAAACTACTCACCTAAATGTTTTGAAAGAAATGTCATGACTAATCTATTCATAAGATTTAAATGCGTATGGGAATTTCCTTGGAAAATTTCTCCGATAAAAATCAAAAGTAATCTTGGTGCCACAAAAGGCAAATCGCATTGATTCAAATGAATAGTTTTCCTAAATAATAAAATAAATTTTTATAAAAATATAAAGCATATAGAGATAATTTTTTTTACTTTATATCCAATTTTATTACCGTATTACATCGAATTTAAGCCGGATTTTTATTCATATTTTTAAGACATAAAACTTGGATGCGGCTTAAATTCAGAGCTAATATTTTATCATCTTATTTCTCCCGATCTCCCACTCCCCAAAAATCGGGGTTTGCTTTACGGTTCGGTATACATGCGCATAGTATTACGACCGTTGATAAGAGTTTATTCAGTGGTCCCCGTTCGTACTTTTCTGATTTAATCCACTTGCCGTTTGATAGTAGCTGTGTACAATCGCGTTGTATCTTGTCATATTTTAATAAGAAAAATCACGAATTACTATAATGCTATTTATAATTGCTGATGGAAACAAACTGACACATTTTATTATTTTAAACAAAAAAACTGTACCCAAGGAAATTTTCCTAAGGGTGTTATAATTCGAGCATGAAAGAATGCATGGATGTCAACAGAATTGATGAAAGATTGATTAGAACATGTTTGGGAGAAGAGACTTGGCAATATTTTTAAATATGAAAATGATAGTATATCTGAAGAAGTTTCCCAATAAATTAGATAGCTTATTTATATATTAGTACTTATTTAAGTAAGAAAAATGTTTCTTATTTTTCAATACCTATTATAAAATCATTTTTATTTTTCATTATTTTTCAATACCTATTATAAAATCATTTTTATTTTTTCTAATTTTCCAATTTTAAAATTGTACTGCGGCTTAAATTCGAAGTAATAAGGTATTATATTTTCTTATACTGTAGTTATAAAACTTTATGGAAAAATCATTTTTTATACAGATTATATTTTGTACTTATTCAGGGAATGATTTTCTGTATTTCATATACAGTAAAAGATATAGAATTTATACATGAAAACTTATGAAAATAATATGTATACAGTACTGAACTATATGTATTTTATTATTTTCATAATTTTTAATATCTTTGAAAACTTTACCTGTTTTACTTACTTGTAAGAAAAAGATATTTTATTAGAATGATAGATTATTAAACTACGAAATGGTGTATACTGAATACTAAAAGATCAAGAATTATCATTATAAAATAAGTTTATTTTTTAATATAATTTTGAATATATAAATTATTATAAGATAAATATGAAATTTTATTTGTACAGTAATTCATGTACTATATAGGCTAATACTTTTGCTGGTGAGTCATGCAAATCCACTTTATTTCAAATTTTTCATAAGATAATTTTGATTTCTCCAAATACTGTATATTATTTCTCTTAGCACTCTCACAAGTGGAAACGTTACTTACAATAAATAATATATATTGCAATGATAGTGAAATATTTTAAATGCTTTTAATATTACAACAAGCAGTTCCAGAAAGAACTAAACTCGCTTGTTTTCCGTCATTTCCGAAAATGTCATTTATTTTTGATTTATTTAGCATTTGGAATCGATTGGCTTTATGTGCCTAATTTTAACATTGATTTAATCAGTATATATATCACATTGACGTCGCCTGACATCAAACACTATTATATCATCATGACGTCGTGAATTATCGATGTTTTATGGTGTCATCCATTGTTACATCATGGTGAAGTCACGTCGGAGCTATGACATCATTGTGATAGATACTGATGATAAAATAACGTTATGTTAAGCAATCAGTTACGACCAAGGATACAAGCACTTGGGTATGACATACATCACTCTACACTGCTAAAGTACTAGATAGAGAAAGTAGCGACACACTTGCCGACAATCTAGCGCTCCCATAGGCTGCTCAATATCACGTGACCTTCTTTCGCCATTTTGTGCAAAGAAAGCCGTATGTGTATATGTCAGTGCATTCTATATAATCAACAAAATATAATTATTGCAATTATTTGTCAATATGACGGGCTGTTGGCAGTAGAATGTAAAGGGAAATGAAAAGAGCGATTGTTTGCAATTCCATCGGCAAAAGGAACGAAGAAAGAAGAAAAATTTAGCTTCATAGAATAAGGAGAAAAAATTTTGTGGCGAAGAGATCGACAAGGTTCTGCATGGTAAGATATCATTAAATAACAAAGTTACCGATTAATAATTTCGAAAATTAACATATTAAATAAAAAATAAAAATAAAAAATACAATTGAAATATATTGATCAAGGATGCAAGCATGGATAAACAGGTATAATCCCTGATCAAAATAATTGAATTTGTGTATCCTTAATAAAAATTCTTTATAAAACATTTTCATTTTAGCTAAAAATACTTACGATTTCTGTTTTCTAATATTATATTCATCATTTTTATTATGAAATAAAAGATTTTTGTATATACATTAAACTTAAATTGTACTTTTACAAAAAAAAAACATTAATTTATCATTAAACTATATATGTTATAAAACAACTGTATATGTAGATATATTTGAGACATACTAATTAATATCCATATTGAAGTATACATTTTAGATTTCAAAAATCTATTACCATTTTATAGAATTTTTGATACTGAATTTTTAATGTGCATGGGCTAGAAAGGAAATTTTTTATAAAGAATTTTTATTAAGATATGATTTAACAATTTATACACATATCGTGTATAAATTGTTAAATCATAATGTAGCTCAACATTATTGAAGTCTTTATTGTACAACAAAGGAATGAAACAACTCTTTTTAAATTCCAAATTAAGATAGAAGTTTTCTTCTTTGTAGATCATATTTGGTCATCAATTATGTAAATGTGTTTTTTTTTATTTGTATATCATTATTAATGGTCATAAATATTATTTCAGAAACACTTTAGTGAAAGTCAGTTTGAACAAAATAGCTGATGGCAGAAAGAAGATCAAACCCAATGCAGAAGCTCAAACAAACCCAATACCATTCCCATAATAAAAAACATGGAAGCTTATTTTCCAAAATGTCATTCTGTCCATTTTAAACTTATGAAACAATTTTTCAAAATAAGAATTTATTTTCTTCTAAGAAAATTTAACAAAGCCAGTGAAACTAAGAAATCTGCTAAATGTGATGGTAAATCTGTAGGCATGAGAATTACCATCAAAAATTTGTAAATAAATTTTTGCACTGTTTTTACTATTAAATTTTTTTTCTTGATCAGGAATTGTAAATAAAACTTAGAATTCTGTTTTAAAATTGTTTGGGATGTGTCAGTTTTTCCTATGTTAGTATAAAGGTAACAAACTTTTAATTGAAATAATATAAATAAATTAATATGTAGAATATGTTAATGCTTTGCTAGAACATTGTTATATATATTTTGTATATTAATGTGCTAATATGAAAAATAAATAAATTATATATATAGCAGCATAAATATAATTTTCTAATATTATAACATTGTTATGCTATTGTTATGAACACGTAGAGCATTAACAAATAAAAGAAATAAAGTTAAATAAAAAGAAAGAAATTAATAATAATAAAAATAATAAGTGATAATGAAAATTTAACGCTAAGTCCGAAAAATTCACGTAAATGATTAAAATATGTTAATTTATTGTTTTACTAGCAGACGACAAAGCTGCTCTTTGCACAAACATGGCGGAGTGTCGCAACTTTCCCTATCTAGTACTTTATACACTGCTAACAGTTAGCGCCATCTATTTGCAATAATATAAATTAATAAAAATTTGATAATAATGAAATTCCATCCTGTAGGATTAAAGGATATGGTATCGAGGTATCCTTTAACAGAACATCAGTACAGAATTTCATGAAAATCTGTTAATTAGTTCAAAAATTATTAGTGGGGGACACAGACATTCAGATATGAGCCCTATTTCATAAGCCTTATTCGGAAAGTAGGCTAAAAATGATAGTAGTAAAATCGATTCACTTATCTCGCAGTAATAATGAATCGATTTTGATCATTTTTAGCGGATCCCAATAATAATAATCACAAATTTTATTTAAACTGGATAATATTTACATAATAGCCATTTTGACAAATAAACGTTCTGCCTGATATAATTGAATATCGACTTCAAAATAATCGATCGCACGGGATCAATCGTATTCAAAATATAAGATTGATCCTGTGCGTAGAGGTTCCGATATTGTAAATAAAGATATAAAAAATCAAACAATGGAAAGATCGAGTGATCAGTTCATTGATTTTGATAACTTGTAAATTATTTTTTTTATTTTTAATTCATTTTACGTCCTTATTTATAAAATATTGTCTTTAATAAAGATATAAAAAATCAAACAATGGAAAGATCGAGTGATCAGTTCATTGATTTTGATTAACTTGTAAATTATTTTTTTATTTTTAATTCATTTTACGTGCTTATTTATAAAATATTGTCTTCATTTTTTTCGTTTGAAAATTATTTAAGTTATTTAATTGCAAAACATTCAAGTTTCTTATTAATAAAGTTACATATCTATTAATTTTTGAAATGCTTACATGAACTTTTTTGAAGTTAAAGCCACTCGAAATATTAAAATGTTTACATCTTTAAACCTATTTGGCAGAGATGAATGTTGTATTTATTTAAAGAATTCAAATAAAAATATTAATCCCAAGCCTTGCTTTAGCATTAAAGGAACATGCAATTAATTAATTACTATCAATAAAAAACTTTACATTGTATTTCTGTTATATATTATTGAAAAATACAGATAGGTAATTAAAATAGAGATATTTACTTAATTGTGACAAATTTCCTTTCTACTTCTTTTGAATCAAAAGTATGAAGCTCTTCCAACGTTCTTCTTGTATGAAAGTAGTTACTATTAATAAACAGAATCGGTTGAGAAATCAAAGAGGGTAATTCAGATTCCATTTCTATTGGAATCATCCATGCATCAAATGCTACTCCAACCCTATAAATAAAATTTATGATTAATACACAACATTGATTTATATAAATTATTTCTATTATTCGAAATGTGCGAAGACAGTACTTATATTGCATTTATTATTCAACTAAACAACATAGAAACTATTAATTTATGCTATCGAAAAATTATTATTTTTTACAAATTAATATATATTCGAATATATAGAACAGGGGTGTTCAACCGTCAATTGCGGACCGATTTTTGCTCGATCTCTTGTTTATTCCTTTGAAGTTGAAGTTGATTCTTCCTTATAAATTTAATTATAACTGAAAACATAATAATTTATTTATCATTATTTTATATTGTTTTTTAATTCTCTTTAAAGTGTATCATTCTCTTTAAAGTGTATTGCTATTGTTTATTTATTTTTCATTAAAATTGTCAAATCAGTAATTTTTTTATCATTTGTAAGTATACATGTTAAAGTTTCCAATATTAATTGATATTCGCAAAAAATTTGGATTTGGATAAAAGGTCGTGTTTGGATCGACATACTATACTTGTCAAAATCCGCTTTTTCAAATATTGTCGTCATAAAAAAATTAAGAAACCAAATTACAAATGAATGATTGTCTGTGATTGGCCACTTCTTCATATCAACCTTACTATGAAAATATTGCCAGCTCCAATCAATGCCAAATTTCACATTAACTTTTTTTTTTTAATCAACCAGCATTTCCTTAACTTATGAGTTTGTTAAAATTTCTTGTTTTTTCTAACTTTGGTTTTCTAAAATAGAAAAATAAATATTTTATTTCAATATACATGTATTTTTTTATTTGTTGAATTAACATAATTAAAAGTGATGAATAAATTTTTAAAATGCACAAATAAAATTTTTAGTTTCTTTAAAGTTTTTACGGCTGGGAGAATGGGTCCTCCTAAGTGAGTGAGCAGTTGTACGTAATCAAATATCAATATTATAATAATATAATATTCCGGCGAGGAGGAGGGAGATCTTTCTGCTTCGGATGAGGATCTCGTCAATTTCTTCTGGAACGAGGATCTAGTTGACTTCTTCTTTTGGGATGAGATTCGTTTTCGTCGTTGAGAGAAAATCTTTCGACTCCTCTCTCTTTCTGTTGGGATAAAGATCTTCTTCCTTAGTTGAGAGCAAATCCTTCGATTTCTCTGATTTCAGACTTTCTTCTGCCTTTTTATAGCAGAGGTCTATATGTATCCATCCGTTATTTCGACTCCTCTCTCTTTCTGTTGGGATAAAGATCTTCTTCCTTAGTTGAGAGCAAATCTTTCGATTTCTCTGATTTCTGACTCTTTCTCCTGCTTTTTATAGCAGAGGTCCATATGTATCCATCCGTTGTGCGGATACCGAATTTCCTTCGGTTAGAGGACGTGACTAATCGGGAAGGTGATCTCACGTGTCGATGTTCCTCGTCGATCTACCTTCTTTTTCTGTTTTTTGGAATCGATGAAAGATTTAGATAAGTTTTTGCTTCCTCTGACGGAAGCGAAGTTTATCATTGACAGGAAAACGAAACATTTTTTAGTAAACTGTAACAGATAACAATCTCACAAGTCAGTCTATCCGGCTTTAAGGTTGCTACAGGGGTCTGAAATGAGGTCGGATCCTTACATATATAAGAGAGTAGATCGCCGAATAACTTAGTATAGAAAAGTAGCTGGCGTAGTAAAATAGGTTGAACATCCCTGATATAGATGAATACCTACTCAAATATTACTTTTTTCTCATATAAAATATTTATTGATACAGTTTTTTCGTATGTTTATATTTTAATTTGGATATAAAATACAACAGCTAACTAATTTTGCATGTTATATACTGTGTGCAAGAAAGGATTCGGTTTTATTGTAGATATACAGGAAACCAAAGATCCAAAGATATTTTGGATAATTTTTTATAATAATTTATAACGAATCACTGTTTATGAGAAATAATTTTACAGGCAACTGTATAAAATTATTTCTTAAATCAGATTAATGAATTTATGTGTAATATAAATACAGACGCTCCTCCAGTCACGAATATTCATATTCAATACTTACGAACGAATATTCACAAAATTTCAAAAATGCGTCAATAATTTTAAATACAGTCAAACCCCGATAAGATGCCCTCATTAAGCCGCCACCGTCACTAACTGCCAATAAATCTGGCGGAACGGGTCTTCCCTATGTTAATGGAATAGACAAACCCCGATAAGACGCCATCCGGCATCCGCTAGTAGAAATGTCTAAACAAATATCCTTTTTTGTATTGTAATTTGTCCTCGTTAATCCGTCAGGGACGGGTCTTCCCTATGTTAATGGAATAGACAAACCCCGATAAGACGCCATCCGCCATCCGCTAGTAGAAATGTCTAAACAAATATTCCTTTTTGTATTGTAATTTGTCCTCGTTAATCCGTCAGGGGCATATAAGCTTCTTACATCCCGAAGTTCATCAGTATTGTATATACAGTATTAAAAGTTCTTTGGATTCATTTGTAACCAGCGGGTGGGAGAGATGAAGTTAATGGTTAATCTTGTCTTTTTAAGCATGATTAATACCTAGGTTGTAGAAAATTTAAGATTGTAAGAACAAGATCATTTCCATCGTTTATTGCGTACCGAACAAGTAAGGATATTGTACAGTAAACTGCATATATTGTATTTTATAGAGAACTCAAAGTAGAGGATTAGGACAGCAGATAAACATCTTTTCTATATAGTACTGTACATACTATATATGACAGGGGTGGGCAAAAGGCGGCCCGCGAATGCATAAATACAATCTTATACGGTCCGCCGCATAAACTACAACACAGTACAGTTTCAAGATTCATATTTGTAAAATTCAACTCTAAAAGAAAAAATAAAATAACGGATACTTTTGGAGTGTAAAATAATGGACAAGTTGTGACATGAAAATTTCACGTAGGCGTTATTCCAAATTTTGATGATATAATTAACCATGAACATAGTAAATTTTATACTCCAAATTTTGATGATATAATTAACCATGAACATAGTAAATTTCATTATTCACATTAAACTGTAAACATAGTGGATACTTTGTAGTGTAAAATAATAGATACTCTCGCTACTGTACACGTACACTACCGAGGTACTCGAAATTTTGATGATATAATTAACCATGAACATAGTAAATTTCACCATTTATGATATAATTAACCATGAACATAGTAAATTTCACCATTCACATTAAACTGTAAATTTGTTTTTACAAAATTTGTGTAGATATCTAATATTTTGTAACATTCTGATATAATAGGTTATTAGCATTCTGATATAATAGGTTATTAGCAATCAATCTATTGATAAAATATTTTTGTTTTTAAAGAAAATTATCTGAATTTATTATTCGTAGGACGAATTTTCTAATGTTTCTAATGAAAAAAATAATTTCTATGGATTCTTTTAAACTCTTTATATACAAACAAAAACTAAGAGAATAACACAAGAAAAGTATATTTTAATAATAATATTGATACACAAATATATTCTTTGTGTAAGTATCAAAAAAGTGGTTACTTACAATAGCGAGATTGACAAGAACGTGTGCAGATAAATTGGCGCAAACATTATTCTTGTCCCGTGTGATGATGAGAGAAATGTGTTTGTGCTAGAAATCAATCTTGCTTGAACGTCAGTAGTTATTTTATGTCAAAGTAGTTTTTATTAATTATTAATAGAGTAGCTAATATTATCATCAATAATTTCATTACATAATTACGGCGCCGTAAGATTAAATTCGCCCTTAGGTACTTTTCAATTTTTATACGGCCTGCTTCATCCTGAAGATTGTTTATCCGGCCCTCGGAAGAAAATAATTGCCCACCCCTGGTATATGGTATGTATACTATACTGTAAAGTATACAGTTTTTTAGAAATGTTAAGTTTGGATGCAATATAAATGTACTATATTTTATTAAATTTAATAAATTCAGAGTTCATTTTCATTTGTATACTACACGTGTTTTCGATAAACCGCCAACCCGATTAGCCGCCAAAATCACCCCAAACGGATAGTGGCGTCTTATCCGGATTTGACTGTAATAAGATAGCAAAAAGGTCTAGCAACCAATATGTAAAATTACACAGTTAGTTAACATATTACGGCACTATTTCAAGATGGAGGCGATTACACCAAAAATTCCTCGCTTTATATTCGGAACTATTCATTAAAATCTGTGAAATAAGAAACTTTTAATTGATCCAATTGTGAAATATATTACAATATACAGTATATAAAGTTACTTCGGTACTTTTGAAGCCAAAATAACAGCAGTATCTGAGTTACGAACAAAAATTACGCACGAATTATGTTCGTAAATAGAAGAGAACCTGTATTATAATAAATATCGTTTAAAAGAACAATAATCAATGTCTCCATTATGAAATTACAGAAATTCAATAACTTTATATTATCACGATAAATAAATTTTGGTCGAATTTCTAATTTTGTTTTGTACATCATCAATGATTAATTTCACTTGATAGTCCCTTCTCTAAACCATTTAATTATTATACTAAAATATATCGGAATAACACAATTAGCTTTCATTAATTAGTAGATTTAAATTAAACTACTAGATAATATTAAATAATTTTAAAATATTTAATTAAATTATAACTTTATGAGGCCAAACAAGTTTTTGCTTAAACACATATTTTATTAATAAATAAATCTAATAAACATACTTGAATTTTTTCTCCATAGATAAAGTTTTAAGTACAGTTGCACCTCCAAAAGAATGACCGGCCATGCACACTTTAGACATGTCTAGCAATCCACGAAAATTCTCTAATTGGCAATCTGAATGTAATACATTCTTTACTTGAAGTCCGTTATTTAAATCTTCAAGTACGTTTAAAGCTCTTATACATTCTTCCGCTCGTTGATGTACCTGAAAACAAAACCTAGTCTATGTTTTAAAACTTCAGTTAATTTAAAAACAAAATTTTCATTTTATTTAAAAGAAATGAATGTTTAATCTTTATAAATTACATAATTTTATTTCAACTCGTGAAAATATGTGGATCAATAAAGATATCTGAGCTGTTATCATGGATATTTTACATATGAAAATGAAATAAAGCTGACGACAATTATAAAAATATCTTTATTTATAATACATAGAATGAGATACAACAATTTTTTTTCAGATTTATTTATTAAATTATTTTTGAAATACAGTTAGGATACTCAAATTTAAATATGTTTAGTCGGAATAGAAACATTGAAAATACTATAATAATAGTTTCTTTTCAAATGAAGTGGCTATATTTTATACCCAATATATGATATTATTTTTATAAATGTTCAAGAAAACTTATTTATTTTACTATATATACACAAAAATTTTAAATAAGTTTCTTTTGATTCTTAACAATTAATGTATAAATTTTACATTTAAAAATGTAAAATTGTATTCTTAAAAGAATCCAATTTGTAGATAACAGCTTAAATATGAATAAAATCCATAGACTTAAAATTCGTAATGGATTTGAATGAAATTCTACTAGTGTCGTGTATGCTAAAACTGATTAAAAGTAATTCATATAACGAATCGATTTTAATCATTTTCAGCACACACAATCGCCTTTTGGATCCCAATATTATATGCAAATTTCATATAAATTAGATAATATTTATATGTTATATCGTGTTGCAAGCTCGATATTCGATCATATCCTAGATATGATCGAATATCGATCAATCGATCATTTTTAATAAAACTGATTCCATAGAGAGTCCTAATATTTTGTATATTTTCATTCAGATTAGATCATATTTATCCGAGGTTGTTCCAAAATAAATAAGTATCTTCATTCTTATTGAAATAATATCGGATTAATATCAATCATTTCCAATAAGTTTGGTCATGTAATGTAACATAATACTATATACAGGTTTTTTCCTAATCAGATAATAAATATGCGAATTATCATGTTGACGAACACCAAACTGGCAAACCTAATTCTATACGATTTTATTCCATTTAGAAAAGAAAAGGGTTAAAAATGTATACAACATTTTCAATACTTTTTTCAGATATTTCCAGTCCAGTAGGTCTATTTACAGATGATTCATTTGGGCGAATGATCGCTCTATCTATGATACATGCTGGCAGAAATGTTAAAGTTTTAAACCTAGAAAACACCGAGACTTTTCTGCGCAGAATAGCAGAATGCAGAAAAGTTTCATTCTGCTCTCTCTGTTTTCTGCGCAAAATATAGCAGGTGACACACAAATGCAGTTAAGAAACGAAAAGCGTACCTTATGTCTTTCTTATATTTAGCAAACTGATAATTTATAAATTTAGGCCGAAACCTCGAGCAGAATGAGAAAGTTGTTAGTTGAGCTGTGTTAATTTTCTGTCCTGTTTCTGCCTAGATATGCATAAATTTCGTTCTGCTTTTCGCCTCTTTTTCTGTTATTCTGCGCAGAAAAGCCTCGGTGTGTTCTAGTCTTTATGCTTAGCAAAGAATATTGCATTGCAGGATGTAACTTGGCAAAATTTTATAACAAATTTATGCATTAGGCGAATAATAATTAACTGGTAAATAATAATTTTTTGGTAAATATTTAATCCGGATTTTACAAATCATCAATATAAAAAAAATGCATTTGAGTATGGTATTTTTTTGATAAACGTTCTTTCTTTATTAAAGTTTTCCTAGTGGGCTACTAAATAATATTTAACCCGAATTTTGCCTTCAAGAAATTCTTCAACTGGGATTTGGGCAGATCAAGAATCAAATATGTGGATATGTCTTTCCGACCATCACTGATGATGCTTTGATTGACTCACCGCTCAATAACTAATACTTGAACTCTCTCTAACTTGTAAGAAGTTATATAGGAAATGATCAACATACAGTAACATTAATGGGAAAAATTTCATTAATTAATTACTCTTTACCTGTTTATTGCGAAGAGCTGCGTGTCGCCTTGAATGAGATCGTATGTAAAACGGAACGGTCTGTTTCGAAGTCATTTCAGTTCCATGTCTTCTTTTTTCGAGTGGTGCATTTCGATAATTTTCTGCATCATCGCATTCGCTTTCGGTATCCAAAATATCTTCATTAACTTCCGAAATATCAGATCCAGGATAAGGACCATATTTTGACATTCTTGATTTTTTCACGTAGAAAGAATAACATGCCGAACGATCTCTAAATAACATGTAACCGATAATAATAATTTTAAATATAGGAAATCAAAATTTTAATAATAAAATTCTACAGATATAAACAATAAATTATTTATTCCAGAATTTTTAATAATGATTTATTTTATGCAATTAAGCAACCATGCCTGCTTAATTAAAATAAAACTGGGTTAAATAATTTTTAAATAAAGTAGACTATATATGCCTACATTTAATTTTGATAGGATCGTGAAAATTGCGTGACAATCATTAATAAAATTAATCTATTTTCAAGTCTTTTTATTTATAAAAAATTGATTATATGCATTAATGTCCGTCCGTTTTCTATAATAACTATCCACAAGATATCTTAAAAACTAAATATTGAAAATCACTATTTATTATGGAAGATAAATGCTTATTAATTTTGAATGCTGAAAGTCTAATTATAAAATAGAAGACATTACAATCAAGAATAGTGGCTGTTTGTAAAGTGCATAAAATAAGTAAAATAACTAAATAAGACTATTTGTCGATTGTGTTCTCCGGGTCGAATAATATTTACTATAAATTTCTTTCCTTATCATGCTCATTATTTACAATTACTGTATTTTTCTTTAACTATACTTAACGACAGCATCGGAAGTCAGTTTTGAGTCTATTGGAGAGCGGAAGTTCATTTATATCGCTAAACCGATGACATAATCCACTAAATTATTCGCAATGTTACAGTAAATTGCCATAACATAATGACAATTTTGGCAAATAAGTTATAAGTTTCGAATAAAATTACGATATTAACATATAGTAAGTTATCTGCGTGTCTGTAATATATACCATCGTATATATTACAGACACGCAGATAACTTACTATGTCAGATTATCAGATGTGCAATGACATTCTGCATATTCCAATTGATTCTAAATGTTCTAAAATTGCAGAGTTGTAATTTTAAGTCGTTCTCGAAAGGCTGCATTATTAACTGTCAAACGAAGCAAATTACATTGCAATGTTTATTTGAAACTCTAAACCACATTTATACATACGGCAACCCCCGGCCCTCTACTTCATTTGATCCGACTCCTGATCCATTTCAGCGAAGTTGGTCGGATTTATAGTGGGAGAAATATGGTATGTTCTACTCATGATTATACTATAGTCTTTTCAACTAAAGAAGAATTTTCAAGGCCGAATTCGATGATCGACGAGTCTTTTCAGTTAGAGTTAACTATAGTCGATACGATGTAAAACGGATCGCAATAGAGAATTTATTACCATTTTCGATTTAATGTTAGTAATCAGATTAAAATATTTTTTGTCTTTATAATTAATTTTAGCAACTTGTTTTAATTAATTTAATATCAGTTTATTTTATTTAATAATTTGGTCCGGTTTGGTAGGTTAAGCCGCCATATCGCACGAGGGATATTCTGTATCTGGCGGCGGCCACTTATAGAGCCCATCACAAGCTGGCCAACACCCATGATGGGGTAAACCGGATGGTTGAAGAATGGGGTTCAATAGGTCGGGCCGGACTCCTCCTGAAAAACTGGAAGTGAGAGACCCGGATCCTCCAGAGTGGTAAGCCACAGCTTTACCATGCGGCAATCCGGCCGACAATTTGGTCAGGCCCTTGACTCGGCGACAGAATGATAATTTGGCCCCCAAACTAGGAAAGGTTGCCCATATCTGCTCTAAACTGTACAATATACAAATATATGAGAGCGCGCACACGGACGTTTTAACCCGCTTCAACAGCTTTCTCTCATTCATTTAGGTATCATTATTTCTGTTTTAGTCATTTATTTGTATATTGTTTATCATATTTATGCTTGTGTATATGATATCAGAACGTATTATGCATAACAATCTGTCAAATGAATTCTTTATCATTCTAAAATAAACAAAAAAAATTTTAGGGGACAAACACAATCATTGAAATTGTAGAATTATCCTTTTAAATTAACATTCGTTGGCTTAATAATGGATGCACCCAAATCTATTTTTTGGCTATAACGTTTTCTTACCCACAGTACTAAAGCACATACAGCAACTTTTTCCATCAAGTTCATTTTATCCACTGCGAGTGAGTGTATGAGGGAGTAGCGGTATTTTATCCGCTCGTGCGCCCACTCGACATTTCAAGCGGTCAAACAGCCGCTGGCGATTAAAGAACTGCACGGTGAAAAAACAGTCCGTGCGCCCTAATATCGTCAGAAAAGATGGTAATACGCCGCTCCCATAGACTCAATGCTGACTTCCGATGTTATGGTAGTGTAGTTCAAAGAGAGAAATAATGTAGATTCTCATGGTTTTCGTCGGCCGGACGAAGCTACAAAATAATTAAAATAATAGTTAACAGAATTTGTTGAACGTTTGTGCAGAATATCATTTATTAACTTCAGGGTACACGAATTATATCAAAAATCTCTAAGCTACAAAATAATTAAAATAATAGTTAACAGAATTTGTTGAACGTTTGTGCAGAATATAATTTATTAACTTCAGGGTACACGAATTATATGGAAAATCTCCTTAAATAAATTAATGTAAAACTATATTAAAATATTTATATGGATATCACTTTTATAAAAATTTCTGTATCATCAAATAATTAATTATTTAAATTTTTTCCCTACTAAGTACATAAATATTGCGATTGTACAGTGGTGCCTCGCAATTCGTCAGTAATCCGTCGCCGAACTCATGGTGGAAGAAGAAAGGTGGGGTAAAAGCGTGACTGATTTTTGTATGATCTGCGCATCTGACGTCACCTGGTACCCACTTCAGTGATAACAACTGATTGTATGCTTGAGTTGTGTGACTGTTTTTAGTATTACGGCAAGTTTTACGGCGATTTTTAGTAAATTAAAGACAAAATGGTGATCTGTGCTGTTTTTCGGTGTTCCAATCATAGTAGAGATGCGAAGAAAAAAGGTTTCCAGATGCATAGGTTTCTAAAGATGGTAAGGACAATGATAAAATTAATGTTAGATGACTTTCGTAAAATAAAAAAACGAGTGAAAATTATCTGTAATCGAATTTTTCGACTACAAATAATCTTCATTCGTCTTTTTTTATTTTACGAACGTAAACTAGGTAATTCCCAATGTTAGTATAATTTAAAATGAAATTATGCTTTTATTATTTTATGTATTTGTTCTATTTAATTGGTACGAATGACTGGGCCAACTATGATGAAAGAACTTGTCGAAGTTGCTAAAGAAGCACATTATAAGAAAAATAACTGCAAAATTAAACAATTGAACGGAATATGTATTAATTTTCAAACTATAGATAAAGATATTTCTACCATAAATCAAAATGGTATTATTAAATCCAGTGAAAATTATGAAAAATCTGATGAAGTTAGTCATCTTTAATGATTCTGTTATAAAACTGTCCAAAACTATTAATTTAAAATTAAACATAATCAGATACCAAAATGTGTGCTTTGTTTTTATATAATAAATACTCATTTTTATACATTGTTAAGCTACTAAAAATGAGTGCTATAAAGAAAGCTAAATGAACAATTAAAAGATAAAATTGTTTTGTTTTGATGCTTTTCTAATTACCAATAGATGCTTAAATATTCTAAAGAACGATTCTCTTAACAGGTAATTTGCCATGTCAATAATATTCAGCTAACGTATATAATATTAACTCTTTGACTGTTATATAAAACTGATATCTATCTATCAATCATAGTTGTATCTAAGCTCAATAAATGACAAGAAGTTCAATGATTCAACATTATTATTATAATTTTAGATGAAAACTCTTTGAAGCATTTTTCAAAATTTTGAGTTCTGAGGACAGTTTAAAATCCAGAAAACAGAACGGCCACATAGCGTAAACCTTCGTCCATCTGCTCACAAATTAATGCGGTGACATCATACTGGACGGACCCCTTATTGTTAGAAAAACGAAGCCGATTGGCCATGTTGATTTGGAGATACTTTGGAGAACCTACATACAACGCTATAGAAAATTGATTGTTTTGTTGGCCAGACATGTATTATTTTAGTAAGTGTGATGACCAGATCCTACTGGCATTATTATTATAATTTTAGATGAAAACTCTTTGAAGCATTTTTCAAAATTTTGAGTTCTCAGGACAGTTTAAAATCCAGAAAACAGAACGGCCACGTAGCGTAAACCTTCGTCCAGCTGCTCACAAATTAGTGCGGTGACATCATACTGGACGAACCCCTTATTGTTAGAAAAACGAAGCCGATTGGCCATGTCGATTTGGAGATACTTTGGAGAACCTACATACAACGCTATAGAAAATTGATTGTTTTGTTGGCCAGACATGTATTATTTTAGTAAGTGTGATGACCAGATCCTAATTGTTAATAAAAACGGTGTAGCACCCCAATATGGAGTACTAAACCATTTTATTACTATAATTTTTTATAAATACACGTTTTCGATAATTTCGAATGAAATACTCAAAATACTTCAAATTTTGCATATTCGTAATCGTTTAATATTTCAAGGAAATAAGGCAATAACGAAAATTATCAATTTTATCAAACCAGATTAAAAATAATAAAATATAATATTTCCTCACCTTCGAAACGTTCTATCTCAAAGTGAACGATATTTCCCACTTTCTGTCACCTAATCATTGCTCATACTTACAACTATACGCTGAACAATACACAAACACATAAGATTCAATGTAGTGCGCAGAGAATCAAATTGCACAGAGTTAACGGCATAGTCTCCTGCTGTACAGTTTGTTTTTAAATAAATTTAAGGAAGAGGTGTATTGATACAAACCAATCTTATGTGTTTTTGTTCACTTTTAAAGCTATAAATTACATTTGTTTTGGAGCAGCTCCAACAGAAATGTAATTTATAGCTTTAAAAGTGAACAAAAACATGGAAACATACCTCACCTTCATTATTTAGAAACAAATAGTGCTGCAGTGGACTCTGTGCACATGCAGGCTGTACATGATGTCATTGCTTCTGAGGTGCAGGGCGAAGGTTTAAGCTACGTCACCACTCTATTTCCTGAATTTTAAATACTATGGACTTCAAAAATTATTAGCTTATTTGAAAAATGCAAAAATATGGATATTCATTAACAAAATTTGTTTGAAAAAAACTGAAAAAATTGCCATTATTAAAAAAAATTTTAAACTACACTCCGATTTTGTTTATTTATACACGTCATGCGTAATGAATCATACAATAAATAAATGACCGTTTTTCTGCGAATATTTACCCATTTAGATCAATTTTCAGTATTCATAATAAAATATATAATTCAGTTAATTATAAATTTCTTTTCAGAGATCTCAATAAGCTTCTTTGTTCTAAAAAATAACTTTTTAATGTGTAATGTCTCAGCTGAAATTATATTAAATAATTAGAAGGTAATGTGATTTATTTAAAAGAAAATAATTTTTTTTAAATGATCTGTTATCGCATAAATTGGTAATAGCATTACTTCCTCGCCAACAAAATAATCAGAAGGAAATCAGACTTCGTTAGTTTAATTAATTTATTTAAAGGAAACAGTGAATCTTATCAACTGACTGCAGATGTTTTAAATTTATACTTTATGTTTGATACAAGAACAGATATTTAATCGTTATTTAGAAAGACGACAAACAATATGAAGTTCGTATTCAATAATTTAGAAGCATTTCTAACAATTCTCTTGATCGTTCCTGCTATAGGACTTCAACATGGTAATACAAAATATTTTTCTCTTTTTGCTTAAGTTCGAAATAATTTTTATAATAATTAATGATATTATTATGAATTTTTAATAAGAAATTTATTAAAGGATATTAAACTCTGTAATCTTTATTTGTATTTTTGTAAATGAAACATTTATATTAAGAGAGAAATTTCCGTATATAGTCTACTATATTTATCATTTGATTGGTATATTCGATACCATCATTTTCGGTTATCTAGTGTAATAATCGATAATAGTAAGTAATAATTTAATAATAAATATAATAATAACAGATTTAATTTAATAATATAATAAGAGATAATTTTTATATTTCCATAATATATAATCACTTTAATAGGATTATATAAATTTTTGAAGGTTGTGTAGAATAAGTAAAATAAGATTAAGTTCGTTCTTATTGATTCAAATCTCAGAAGGAATGTTTCATCACTGAGAGCTAACCTCTCAAATAGAATGTTGGAGGTTAATGTTGAAGGACAGGATGAGAGCTTGTCTGTAAAACTGAGTGTAGGACGAAATAAAATTCGGAACCTCAGTTAAATTAGAAAGCGCCAATCCAGTCGAGAAGTCAAAATAAGACAGTTGCTGAATCACGTATCTGATACGAACTAAATTTTATAGTTAAAAGATCTGGAATCGAACACTGATTTTACTTTTTTATATTTAGAAATATAATTTTACATTTTTGAAGGCTTTAACAAGTTAAATTGTTAATACGGAAGATACTTTACGGCGTTTTACAAATTTCTCATGATTGTGACAAATTTTATTGAGCCCAGTATGTCTGAATAAAAAACTGAAAGAATATACAACAATAGGAACCAATCCTGCAATAAGTAAGGTCAGAATATATTCAGATCATATTTTCATCAATCTTGGCCTTGTTCTTTGAACTATACCCTTGAAAATTTTGGTAGATATTTCACGTTGACCTCTGATTACTTACTGACTTTTCTTCTTTTCCCTATTTAATGCTGCATTCCAATCGGCGGTTAGCGGTCGGATTAGTCGCATGGAAACGCTTCGGCTTTCCACTTTGTAGGACCCGGGTTCGAGTCCTTGAAAATATTTATCATAGGTTCTGTGCCCGGCCCGTTGATCCCCGTCCTCCATAAGCTGAAGACCCCTTTGCAGGGGTTGGCCGGATGGCCGCGTGGTAAAGCTTTGGCTTACCAACCTGGTAGGAAATAAATAAGTCGTTTCGTAATAATGACATTTCGAACTAAATTGTCGGCCCGGATGGCCACGTGGTAAAGCTTTGGCTTACCACCCTGGAGGATCCGGGTTCAAATCCGGGTCCAACACCTCCAGTTTTTCAGGAGGGGTCCGGGCCCGGCCCGTTGAACCCCATCCTTCAACCATCCGGTTGACCCCATTACGGGTGTTGGCCAGCCTGTGATGGGCTCTACAAGTGGCCGCCGCCAGATACAGTATATCCCATGAGGATATGGCGACGTAAACTAATTAACCTAACCAACCTGGTACAGTTTTTCAGGAGAGTTCCGAGCCAGGTCCGTTGAATCCCATCCTTCAACCATTCGGTTGACTCCTTCATGGGTGTTGTCCGATATCGGTCTCGGCATTCCTGCTGAACCGCTCTTCCGATCTATATTAACCTTTTATTATTGGCAATGTACTGAGTACTTAAATCTCAGTGAAATATTAATAATTTTCACAATTATTTTTGAAGGAATTCTCGAAATCAATAGCGAATTTTGCCTTAAGGGGCTCGGTGCATTAGAGATTTTTGGACCCTATTAAAATAAATCTTTTTATTTTTAGAAAAATACATACAAGTATGTAATAAAATCAAAAAATATAACGTTTTTATAATTTAACATTGTTCAATACAAGCTTTAAAACTAAATAAGGGGCCCCTTGGGTTGTGGCCTCTTTCACCGCCAATGCGAAAGTCTGCCACTGCTTGAAATAATTTCATTGCTGAATGAGGGAAACATTAGTAATTAGAAATGTAATTAACTACATCTTATGAAACAGATGATGATATATTTTTTCAAAAAGGATTAACATAATAAAATACAATCATTTGGAAGATAAAATTTTACAAATCTAATGTTTTTATCATCATAAAATAATTTGTTTGCCCAAAGGGCAAACAATATATATATATTATTAGTTGACTGTAAAAATTCTAATTTAATCTCTAGAATTTGTTATCAAATAATCAGCCACCAATAACAATAATTATTTATTATTTATAAAGCTTCTGAATTATTCTTATATGTTTGAAATTTTATCCAATTTACTCAAATATCTTCTATAAAATATTTTCACTCTTTTATTACCATATATGGTTATTTTCCTATGATTTATATAAAACTTTTAATATGAATAAGAACAACAATAATAATATGAATAAATTAATAATTTAGAATAGCAACAGATGGCTTTATTTCTACTTATAATTTATAATTAAAATGCACATTTTTAATAAAGCATTGCAGAACTGAAAACAAATATTCAAAAACTGTGAGAGGTGAAACAAATAAAAATCAAAAAGATAAAGTCTGTTAAAATAATTTTATCAGAAGGAAGTTTGCAAAGTGAGTGCCTAATCTGATACGCAATCTTGCAATATAAATATATGTATTGTGTAAATAAAAGATAAATTATATATATACTATTTAGCCATAATATGCTTAGGTTAGATTTTGATTAGGCTTATGACCATGTGGTGATGTACTATTAGATATCTGATATATATATATATATTTATATATACAAATCGATCATCGATTTTCCGGACACATGATCCGGCATCTCTCTTTTATCTAGACAGAATTACGAGAGCAATTTAAAATTCCTGTGACCAGGGTGGTCTCCATAACCTTGGATTACTCGAGCGATGAAACGCCCACCTCTTTATCCCCGTCCTCCATTAATCAATGATCCCTCCACAAGGATGGATAGTCTGGAAAAAAGCTTTTTTTAGTCCCAATACCTATGGGGGTATGTGTTAACTTGTCCCCCGAATACGAAAAGCGCGAGAGTGTAAAGTGGATACCAAAAATAGAAAATGAGGCAGGCGAGCCCGCCAGGCAGTCTGAGTCTGTATGGAGCCCTATCGCAGGCTCCCAGTGACGGATGTGGGCACCGCCAACGCAGTCCCGATTCCGTATAGAAGCCCATAAGCGAGCGTCCAGTGACGAATCTCGGAACCACCAACGCGAGTTGACCCCTTTAGGAGCCTTTTACTCCACGCGGGGTCAGACAGTGGGTATATTCCAGGGTCGGCAAACTTTTCAAACGGAAGAGCCAAATCTGCCCCTTACAACAATTTAAAAATTATTCGAGAGCCATAAATATATTTCGCGCAACTACATTACACGTGCTTTCTTTAGATTCCCCGCTTTCACATTTCTCATTGATAACGTTGTCTTGCCCAACGTTGCCCATCCTCTGTTGGGCTCCACAGAGCTGTGCTCACTTATTAATTACTTTGACTGTCCTGCCTACCATGTGTTCAACCATCCCCTCCATTCTTTCTGTACACCCCCTCCACATTCGTTTTCCCCCTCCCTGACATCAGCTTCGCGCATCTTAATGCCACGAAGTTTTGCGAGACGTATAAAACAAATGAAATCGCCATTATATGAATAAAATTCCTGAAAATTTTATAAATGAAACTATAATAGTTTTATTTTCATCTTCAATTTTACTTCAGAGCTACCTATACCAAAGGGCCGCATGTGGCTCGGGAGCCGCAGTTTGCCGACCCCTGGTATATTCTAACCCCCTACCACAGGGAAATAAAAAAAGCACCACATAATACAGTACTCTGAATGGGATCTGTTAACAATAAAAGTTACTTCGAAAAGTCAATAGAAACGAGCTATGTAATAAAAATAATATCTTTCCATTTGAAAAATCAAAGTTATGGGGTTCAGAGAGCAAACCTTTAAGGATAAAATATTTTCGATGAATAAATTATTTTTTCCCTAGAATGATTTATTCTCGGGAAAAAATAAAGGAATGGTAATTTGCCGTTTTCCCAAATATCCATAGTTTTCGATAAAAATCCTCAGTTAATCAAATACTTTGTATATTATCCGCGTGGAAACGCATCGGCTTTCCATTCTGGAGGACCCGGGTTCGAGTCTCGGGTCTCACCCCTTGAAAATATTTATCATGGGGTCCGGACCCGGCCGTCGATTCCCGTCCTCCACAATCCGGCTGACCCTTCCGCAGAGGTGGGCAGCCGGTGGAAGGGCTTGTTTCCCCGAAAAATAGAATAGTTTAATACAACATAATATTTAATGCGATGGCTGGTTTTTCAGCACAAATTCTCTCAAATCAGGTGATATCGCTACTCGCAATTATTTTTCAGTCACTAAACGAGATCAATATTTTGTCTTTAAAACAGCAACAGAAAGTTTCTGGATACATGAATATATGTACTGTATTTATAACCCATTAAGTTTTTTTCGATATCAATGCGAATTTTTGCTTGTTTTTGCAGGGGAGGCGCTTAAGAATTGTCTCAGAAACATTATTTTTGAGACCATTCTTACGCGCTCCACAGCTTGGAAAACACTCTTCTAAGGGATTTGGAGTCCTAATGTTGAATTATGTATCTTAAATTTAATATAAAAATTTTCGATATTTATGGCTCTAGACGCGCGCCTAGTTGAATTAATGATTTGGTTGTCCAGCTCATCATTCATTGTTGGCACGGCGCATAGCGAATGAGTTTTTTCCAGACGAAATCCTGTGGATAACCACTGGACCATTTTTTTTTTCAACAGATGACACCACTTTCCACTCAGTAAGAGTACTAAGTGGCGTGGCGAAACAAGCCCTTCCACAGGCTGCCCACCCCTGCGGAGGGGTCAGCAGGATTGTGGAGACGGGGATCGACGGGCCGGGCCCGGACCCCATGATAAATATTTTCAAGGGGTGGGACCCGAGACTCGAACCCGGGTCCTCCAGATTGGAAAGCCGAAGCGTTTCCGTCGGCCGGATGGCCACTTGGTAAAGCTTTGGCTTACCACCCTGGAGGACCGGGTTCAAATCCGGGTCCCACACCTCCAGTTTTTCAGGAGGGGTCCAGGCCCGGCCCGTTGAACCCCATCCTTCAACCATCCGGTTGACCCCATCACGGGTGTTGGCCAGCCTGTGATGGGCTCTACAAGTGGCCGCCGCCAGATACAGTGTATCCCATGAGGATATGGCGGCGTAATCGAATTAACCTAACTTAACCGAAGCGTTTCCACGCGACCAATCCGGCCGACACTCTGGACCATTTGACACCAATGGACATTTTTGTGGGGACGGACGAAAAGGAAAGGCATTGTCTATCAGCAGCGTCAAACAAGGGGCGAAATGAAACAGCAAATTCGGGAAACTTACCGGTCGGTCAAAGATACAGAAGTCCTTCAGCAGTTAGGGACCGGATAGCTGCGTGGTAAAGGTTTGGCTTACAACCCTGGAAAATCCGGGTCCCATACCTCCAGTTTTTCAGAACGGGCCCGGCCCATTGAACCCCATCCTTCAACCATCCGATTGACCCCTTCATGGGTGTCGGCCAGCCTGTGATGGACTCTGTGTGGTCGCCGCCAGATACGGTATATATCCCTCATGCGATATGGCAACTTACTTAACCTAACCTTCAGCAGTTAGTACAGTATCGAAAGATAAACAAGATTATACGTGAACCAACGTGGCAGATACTTTGAGCATTTATCCTAAGACACTCCCTTTGTTTTTTGTTCCTTCTTTCTTGTAAATAATACAGATAATAATAATGTAATCTATATTAGAGATTAAATAATAATTAAATAATTGATGTTTATTTTCAATAGCTCCACGATATCCAATTTTACATTAGCGCCATATGAATAAAAATAGCACTGATTGAAAGATGATGACTAATTAAAGTGACCAGATGTCCCGGATTAGCCGAGATAGTCCCAGTTTTTGAGTCTTTGTCCTGGCTTGAAAAATGTCCCCAAAATGAACGATAAAATATTATAATTTTATCGTTCATTTCTCAACGCCTGTATTTAATAGAAGTGCAGTTCTTTTGGAAAATTTCCTCTATTCGTCATCTTTCGAACGATACTATTTTCATTCATATGGCGCTAATATAAAATTATATCAACTCTGCCTATGTTCCCATATAATATTGCATAATTAATCCCGCTTTCACCTATTTGTAGTTTGTTCAGAAACATGGTTAATGACACTATCCGATTCTTTAGATCAGTGGTTCTCAACCTTTTTTCTTTTGAACTAATTAACCTAACCTAACCTAACCTCATGGTTTTCATATCGTTAAAACTATGAATCCCATCTCTTTTTCAAGATTTGTTACAAATGTTACAATTTTTCGGGCTTGATGATGCCTACGGCAATAAAGGATTGGATTTTTCACCAGTTGGATCGCGAATTCTCTATAGGTGAAAAATGGATTTTATCACTCGTTTTAACTGAGATTTGGAATTCATATTCGCTCTATTAACAATTTGGTTGTAATTTAATGAAATTCCGTAAACAAAGAGCTTCTCATATTTTCAATTTTTAAGAATACTGTATTTAATAATATGTTATGTAACAGTCACGTTCCCTCTTAGTAATTGCTTTTAACTTTTAGCTACTCTACTCAAAACTCATAATCAGACATTTATTAAAAGAGATAGAGGACGTAAGGGAGAGTTTATTCCTTTGAAGAATGAAGGACAAAATGAGAAGAGTATAGAAAAGCAAGAGGAAAGAGAGAAAGAATGTTGGCAAACAAGTGATAGGATCCTTTTTTCTCCACACTTATTATGGCAAGATAAGTGGCCACCGCCAGATACAGAATATCCTATGAGGATATGGCGGCTTAATCTAACTAACGTAACCCTTCGCAGGGATGAACAGCCTGTAGAAGAGCTTGTTTCGCTTCGCCATATAGTATTCTTACAGTATGGAGTGTGGCGTCATCTGTTAATAAAAAAGCCGATGGTTAGTAAAACGCTGGAGTATTCCAAAGCGAAAATGAACCGTTCATACGCGTGTTGGGGTACACTACTGTGTAAAGAATGAATTTCAACGAATTCCTCTTGACTTGGCCTCTTCTAAAAATGTAGAACTGCAAGTCTGTAAATAGAATTGGTTTATCCAAAATAGATTTCTAAAACAATTCCATCAATTCGACCTGCTTCATTACTACCAATAATTGATTCCTTCATTGGATAAAATCTCAAATCTAATCTAGACTAAAGAAAATCAGCAACATTTTACTTGAAACTTAATAATATTTACAGTTTACGGCTAAGATTATAACTTTGGTGACTTCAAAATTATAACTTCTCAGTTTAATAGTTAGCAGCATCCATACGATCATTTTTAAAAATGTTTTGATTTATAGAAGAAAAATTTATATAATATATCTATAGTGATTAAGAAATAATATCATTATCTTGCTGTTTTTAGCATTAACAAATTTATTTTGATAATTCCATGCTTAGTTTCATTACAATAATAAGGCAGAATCACATTAATTAAATAATAATAATTAAAACAATTCAAACTGAAGTATCCATATCCTTAGTATGTTTTAACATTGCTAATAGTGTTTACAACTCTTTTTAGAACTCTGTAAACCTGGTCGTGCAAGATTTATTGATAGTGATGATGTAAAAGAGATGAAAGCGTCTGGATCAACAGCAACATGGGCTGCGAATGAACCGCACATAATTGAATGGTCAGAAGAAAATACTAATGAAAATATGGTTTTAGAGATTATATTAACAGATGCAAAGAATGTTACCGAAATTCATACAGGTAACAACAATATAGTTTAAACTTTATGATTAAGTACATATCGGATATTACTGTTTTCAAATATTAAAATAATGATAATACTGAATAAAATTAATCTGCAGCCATCAACGTAATTTCACAAATATTGCATTAAATTATATAATTATAATTAACCGATTTGTTTTGATGTAAGATGCTTTTATTAAATCAAATCCAACAACAAAAGGAACTGATAAATAACAATAATTTATGAAAAATTAATGAGAAAGTTTCTTTTTAGGTGAAAGAACTACCATCTCCACATTGAAAATGATGTATAGCAAAGACGGGAGTGAATGGGATGATCGTATTTTTGTAAATATCATTTTAAATTTTTATTCCATTAGATTTAAACACTTAAATATTTGTAATTAAATCTTAACTAAGTCAATATGGAAAATTTCATTGGTAGTTATGTTTAATATTATCAGAGTTTGAAAATACAAAGAAAAATTTACTTAACTTTAAATTTGTATAATGATTTTTGTCAAAAAATGAGGAGTTCATGAGGAGTTGTAATGGTTTCTTCAGTATTTTAGTTTAAGAATCGAAACTTTGAAATAACATATATGTAACATGCATACATGAAAATAGAAGTTCTTTCGAGAAAAAAAGAATCTATTGAATAGCAATACAACTAAAGAAGTTAAAAACTCAAGGAAAGCCTGTTTCAAAGACTTGATCACACAAACTGTTAATACGAGAAAGTGCCAAATGAATCAAACTATCCAAAGTTTTTGATAAAATTATTAATAGATTACTCTTCCGATACCCATTGAAAGTAAAATTTTATATTTAATATTTGATAAAAACACAAAAACGATAGAATATATTAAAAAAATTTTAAACAAAGTTTCAAAGATTAAAATCGCTAAAAGTCTGATGATAAAATATGGCACTCGACTAAAATATTCTTTTCGTTCCCATACCTGGTCGGGTTCAATTCCCGAAACCATATCTAGAACTTTTTCTCTCCACATCTGTCTCTTTGAGTTTTATCTTTTATCTGCAATATGCCGGTCAACGATGGGATTTGAATAGAGGAACACTTTGTACCTGGCTAAAGTGATAAACTGCATTAAACTCATTTCTCCTTTAATAATTTTATGCCGCTGCCGATCACTAAACCCACATCCATGGAAGAGTCGAACATCAAATTGAAGAAACTGGCTCTGGATTTCTTCCGAAAAAATCTGGAAATATAAGATCAGCATTAAACTCATTTCTCCTTTAATAATTTTATGCCGCTGCCGATCACTAAACCCACATTCATGGAAGAGTCGAACATCAAATTCAAGAAACTGGCTCTGGATTTCTTCCGAAAAAATCTGGAAATATAAGATAAAGAATTGAACTCAACCTTCTAAAATGGAAGTAATTCTACGAGAACATTCGGCTAATTGATAGTAAAATCAAAGCAGACTAATTCAAAAATTAATAGATCGATTAGATTTCTGCCCTATCCCGTTTATTAAATTATTCTCCAATCGTCTCAACTACTTATTTATGTTCCAAACATAAAGAGTCATTACTTTTCTACCTAGTTAATTTCTTTCTGTAGGATTCTTTCTCTCATTTATCATATTTTCCTACATTCTTCTCAATCCATTCTCCATACATCATGCAATTAACCACTGAGTTCGCGCACTCTCAACAATTACATCTTCATTCATCAAATAATACTGATGAATGACACGAAAAGGGATCTTCCAAAGATAATATCTTTTCTTTTATTTCTATCAATATAATAATTGTATACTAAGTAATTTCGTAGATATGCTTATAGATAATCGTTCCATTCTGCTGCCATAATTTCAACTTTAATAAAATCATTCAAATCACTGAGTGGAGCAGACAAAAAGTGAGCATCTATGCTCAAATCTCTCCTGGTTCTATAATTTAAAATAACAGAATAATTTGTCTTTCTCAATAACAACACTAAACAATTTAAATATATTTTTAAAAATAAAAATATCTATTTTATTCAAAGAAAGCAAGAACTCGGAAGACTTGTTTATTTTAGATAAAATTCAAGGTTTCCAGATAAACTTAACTTCAATAACATCTGTAAATGGGCATCTGATGATTAAACATTTTAACCAAATGAATTTTTTAACAGAAATAATTTTTTCTATAAATAATGTATTCTAATATAATTTAGGAATATTATTTAAATATAGTAATTTTTGCAAACATAAAAATGAACGTACTTTATATAGTCAGTTGAAAAAAAGAACGAAGAAGAAAAAAAAGTATATAATGCTCCTCTTCTTATTAAATATTTGAAGCTTATTGTGCTAGCAATGTATGGCAGTGCAGATGAAGCTTTTATGGACTTTAAGATCGCCGTTTGCCAATTCAATGGTAAGTGATATATTTTGGATCTTTTATAGAATTTCTGTATTTTCGATTAATAGAAATAAGTTTCACAGATCCTTAATTATAGAATATATATAGAGTGTATCTTATCACACGTGTTACCCTTTTTTCTCGAAAACACGATGAGGGTAGAAATAGGGAGAAAAATTTTGATGATCATTAAGTACATCCGGAGAATCGTATTGTCATAATAGAAATTTGTATGTCCATCAGAAGTAGGATAAAAGAGGTCAATTTAAAATCGCCAATGAAAATTGGCGATTTCAAAATTGACTGCTATTTCGCTGAAATAGCAGTCAATTTGACAGATTTGAGCATAATTGGATACAAATGTAAAAACAAACAACTTTATTTTGAAAGATTTTTAATATCACATACGGATTGTATGATATCACAAAAAGGATGTTGCAACATATATTGCCTCTATTCAATTAATAGTTATTCAAGGAAAAATAATAAGAAGAATCCGATAGAGGGCTTCTGTGTACGCTGAGGAGCACTGTTGAATCAGCGAAGATTAAATTGACTGGCATAATGGCCAGTTGATAGCAAAAACGAAAACAGTGAAGTGGTGAGATCGTGGTATCATACTCGATATATACTATACATTTTTATTGATTATTTGGATCTGATCTTTATACTTATGCGGTGATGATGAGATCCAAATAAATAGGATACGACTGGCCATTAAAACAAAGTAAATTGACTAAAATGTTGAATGTAATTTCGCAAAATAGCCATATGGCAGTGTCCACCAGGAACCATTTCTTTTTTCTAACATTAAGTTGGCAATCCAATTACAAGTAGCAAAGAATAGTATTATGCAGATTAAATATATAATTACTCATCATGTTACCGAACCACAAGTTCGACAAATATTTCGTCATTACAGTTCAGCACAGATCCATATTCAAGAATAAGTTTCCCGACTTGATTCAACCCTTTATGACCGCACAGGCGACCTCTGTGGGATTCTTCTTCTTACTCCTTGAATAGTTCAATTGGCGGCGGTACATGTGGCGGAATTCTTTTGCGATATTACACAATCCCTAAGTAATATTAAAAAAATATTCAAAAATAGTTGTTTTTTATAATTCTATCCAATTATACCCAAATTGGCATACGATTTTATTGGAAATTTCAAAATTGACTGCTTTTGCTCCTACTTCCGTTTGTTCTACAAAATTTTTATCATGACCATTCGATTCTCTGGAGATACTTTGATCATCAAAAGTTTTTCTCCCTACTTCTTAACTAATCGCGTTTCGGAGAAAAAAGTGTGATACGGATGGTAAGCACACCCTGTAAGTATATATATATACTTACAGGATGTGCTTGATTAAAATACAATCTTCTTTATATGCTATACTAAATATAAATAACATTATTTGAGTTTCACATACACAGTGTCTGCCAAACTGTGTCGCGAAAGATTTAAAAATATTTAATATAGTGCGTATCACAGTCATAAAATTCAGTCCATCTACGAATCTACATGATGATAAAAATCGCAAAATTGCAGGATATAAACCTGTCATTAACAGAAAAAGAAAATTTAACAGACTTGAGAAATGACCTTCTGTACAAAGCTTCACATTCTGTTTTAGAATTGTCGGCATTTTGGATTTTGCTCTGGAATTAATATCCTCGATTAGCTACTACATCCATTAAATCCTTGTTGCCGTTTGGATCATCGTATCTTTGCGAATTAGATTTCTCAGCTCTTATGGAAATTAAATAAAAAAAACGGGAACGACTACTGATGGTAAAGAGGAGTTACGTATATGTTTAGCTAATTTAGAGCCACTTCTTGATATAATTATTTATCAAAATCAATCGCATTCTTCCCATTAATAAAATTATTATTTATATTACTTACTTATGTAATTTCGATAAAACAATATTATTTTTATTATTTTTTCCTATATTGTTAATAATAATAACATTTTGATTCATATTAAATAAAATAATTTTTTTTTGAGTTTTATTCGATATGCCGCGAAAGAAATTCCCCTGCTTCAGTATGCCGTGAAGTAAGAACGTTTGGCAAACACTGCCATGTTATGTTATGTTATGTTAGTTTCATTACGCCGCCATATTCTCATAGGATATTCTGTATCTAGCGGCGGCGATGCTCCCATCACAGGCTGGCCAGCACCCATGATGGGGTCAACCAGATGGAAGGATGTGGGTTCAACAGGCCGGGCCCGGACCCCTCCTGAAAAATTGGAGGTGTGTGACAAAAATTGGTGGAGGTGTGTGACCCGGATTTGAACCCGGATCCTCCAGGGTGGTAAGCGAAAGCTTTACCACGATGCCATCCGGCCGACGCAAACACTGCCATACATAACCCGGATCCTCCAGGGTGGTAAGCGAAAGCTTTACCACGCGGCCATCCGGCCGACGCAAACACTGCCATACACGAATAAGTATAATTGTTTTAGTTTCAAAAATAAATACAGTAATGAAAATGTATAACTTTACTTAAATGGAATTGTATTATAAATATTAAATTACCTTACAAGAAATTTGTTATAATATTTTTACGTTATACATTTAATGATTTTCTATTTTAATAGATATATTAAAATAAAGATGTTCCATTTTCGATCCATGTTTTGTCCAGGAAACTCTCATAGGAAAAAGAGAACAACGATCTTCGATTAAAATTTATATATTGCTTATGTTATATTTAGTATTAAATAAAATTATTCTTATATTTAATTTTATTGAAAATAATTGCTTATTTGCTTGTTTATATCATTATTTTTCTTGATAATCAAATTTTAAATTTATTCATTCTTATTCGAATTATAAATTGTTTGGAAACGACAGAAAACATATTCAAGTTAGTAGAGAATTATTAAGGTATGTTGAATCTTACAATTTAATGTTCGAAGGAATATTATTGGATGTAATGCAAGAATGGTATTGAGAGTAAATATCATATAGCTCATAAGCTATAAGAATGGCACAACTCAAAAATCGTGATTTTTCAGGAGACACTTTTAAAGATTTTGAAATGTACTAAATTCAATGAATGAACAGCGACACAACATGCCTTCCAGAGGCGAGTTTTGCATATTGAGTTTTGCACTTTATCAGGTGAAAGTATACCTCGAAGCGATTCTTTCTATGCCAATAACTCAAAACTCCCAATGTTTGAGTTGTGACACACTTGTGGCAAATGACGATATATCTATGAAGAAAATAAAGTTCAGAATTTATGATCTTCTCACTAGTTTCAATTAATTAGCACGTGTATTTACAAAATAAATTTATTATTATTATAAAAACACTTTTAATAAGTCTTCTGATGTTATGCACCAAATATTAAATCATAGTTATAGAATCAATATCTATATACAAGATTGCAACTGAATTTTGAATTGTACGTATATAGCACATATCTAAATGCACTACGGTAATAAAAATAAAATCCCATAATAACATACTATGTAAGAAAGGACGATGATAAAAAAATTCGCTTTCAAAAAAAAATAAAGTATGACTGTGAATATTGAAGAATGGCCAGCAATAATAGATAGGGGATCGAGACATGCAAAATATGTTAAGAGATATATCGGTGTTTAGGTGGCATAGGTTACAAAGCACGGGAACGGACGCTTCGTGCCGCACATCCCAAAGAGATGAGGCACAACGTCAAATCGCACGCATCCTTTGCAAACAACGAAATTTAACGAGCGGCAGTGATGCCAGTGAAACTTTTAGCTTCTATAAATATATAAAATTCTTCAGTACAATGTTAGCAATTATACCAAAGGATGTAATACCTTCATAGAATTGCTAGTACGTTTAGCCATTTCTCGTCAGGAGATATAAGGGGTAGCAACATACGTAACAACTCTTGTATGTTCCCGCGCTCATGAGGGAATCTTTTGGGATCTTAGTTTTGGAAAATGTGCACGTATAGGAACAAGTACACGAAAATTGTTTGTTTTTCACAGTTTTATCTAATTGTGTTTTAGTACATGTGGCGGCATCTTTTTTTGTGATATCTCACAATCCGTAAGTAATATTAAAAAACTTTCCAACAAAAGTTGTTTGTTTTTCACAGTTCTATCCAATTATGTTAAAATCGGCATTGGTTTCCATTGGAGATTTCATAGTTGACCTCTTGTGCCAAATCGGCATTGGTTTCCATTGGAGATTTCATAGTTGACCACTTGTGCCTCTGTTTCCGATGGGCCGACAAAATTTTTATCATGCACATTCGATTCTTCAGATATACTTTGGTAATCAAAATTTTCCCTCTACTTCCTATCTCATCACGATTCCGAGAAAAAAGGGTGGTACTGGTATTAGAAAACACCCTGTTTATTAACTGTTTGACAAATATTATTATAAGATTGAAATCTATACTGTATATCCGATCATAGTTTTATCCAATCTCAATAACTGACAAGAAGTTCAATGATTCGTCATTTTTATTATAATTTTAGTTGAAAATTCTATTTTTCATTCATGATTTTGAAATAGTTCACTTATTTTTTTAAATATCTTTTCGCTTTAAATTGAGACTATTTAAAAAATAAAAAATAAATCTACGGCAAATAATACCATTATTCAGTCCGCAGGTTTTTCGTGAAATTTCAATATAGATGTTCTAACGTATTCAATATCGAAGTTACATTAGTGATTTCTTTATTTTCAACTATTTAAAAAATTTCGGATGTTCATACTTCAAAGTTCTCTTTTTAATAAATTTAATTTTTTATTATTAAATTGAAATTCATAAAATTATTACGGTAATCAGGTCATTATCATTGAATCTGTAATAGATTAATTAATTCTAATTGATTTTTCAGTTTAAAAATGGCGAACATTCAAAACTCGGAGAGCATGTAATCAATATGCAATTATTTCATAGAACTTATTCCTTTAGATAAAGAAATTATACCATACAGTAAGTGATCTTTACGATAAATATTTTAATTCTGTATCCTTAATTATTGTAAAATAAAGAATACTTCCTGGGGATATAGTCGGCCGGATGGCCTAGTGGTAAAGCTTTGGATTACTACCTGGAGTATCCCGGTTCAAAGCTGGGTCCCACAGCTCCAGTTTTTCAGGAGGGGGCCTGATAAATATTTTAATTCTGTATCCTTAATTATTGTAAAATAAAGAATACTTCCTGGGGTATAGTCGGCCGGATGGCCGAGTGGTAAAGCTTTGGATTACTACCTGGAGTATCCCGGTTCAAATCCGGGTCCCACAGCTCCAGTTTTTCAGGAGGGGTCTGGACCCGGTGCGTTGAACACCCTCCTTCAACCATCCGGCTGATCTCATCATGGGTGCTGGCTAGCCTGTGATGGGTGCTATAAGTGGCAGCCGCCAGATACAGAATATCCGATGAAGATATGGTGGCATATATACAACTAACCTAACCTGGAGATATACGATTATAAAAGCAGTAATTTATCAACTTTATTTTAAATATTAAAATTATCTGTTTGAAAATGCTTTAAAATTTACTGAAATCATCATACATTACTTGGCATATATAAATGAAAAATAAAAAAAAACTTTATGAAAATATATAATTTGTGAGAGATGTAAATGTTTAGTTATTACATGATTATATTATAGTGTGCTGAATTATTATCAAGAATAGCTTAGTACAACTTCGGGTTCCAGATATTTCTCCGAAGATGCTCGATAATATCCAGTATTGTAGGGCCGATTCTTCAATATGTGACAGGTTTCTGTGTACGTTTGATTATCTCAATTCACTTAATATTCAATAATATGTACAGGACGGCTGGATTGGCCGCGTAGAAACAATTCTGCTTTACACTCTGGAGGACCCGGGTTCGAGTCTCGGTTCTCATACTTGAAAATTTTTATCATGGGGTCCGTGCTTGGCCCGTCGATCCCCGTCCTCCATAATCCGGCTGACCCCCGCAGGGATAGGCATCCTGTGGTAGAGCTTGTTTCGCACGCCACATGGTATTCTAGCAGAAATGTGTGTGGTGTCATCTGTTGACAAAAAATAGTATGTACAGCTGTATGCAATACAGTGAAAAATTATATATATATAAATATGTTATTATTGATATAATATACTGTGATTAAATAATAAATAAGAGGGTTTTTAAAGCGTTAGTTTTATAATAAATTATTTACACCATAGTTATATAAAATATTCCAAGAGAGTTTAACAATTTAACTAATTTGAGTAATATCAAGAAAATCTGTTGTTATAAAAAATTTATAATAAATGAAGATAAAGCAGAAACATTCTTTCAAAGTATTAGATATAGGCGGCTGAATGGCTGAGTGATAATGCGTTGGCATGCCAGGCAACCACTTTTCAAGTGATCTTCTGAAAGATTTTTATGGTTCCAGGACCGGCAAGGCCCTGCGTACCCGTTCTTCATCATTCGTCCTTCTTCCACGGGTGTGGGTGCAGCCCGTGGTTGGAACTGGCGCAATGCAAATGGCAATCTTGAAACTGACGTTATGCAATGGGGATGAATGGCTCCCCAAAAAATGCAAAAAAATGTTATATAAAGATCGTTTTTGGTCAACAGATGACGACAGTTTTAAATTAGTGTATTTAATTGACTGCTCTAATTGCCCATTGGTAGGAAAAGCAGCCACTGAAGTGGTACTCAATATTAGGTGTAATATTTTTATATTGGGACTCTTTTTATTGATTATTTATATTTGATCATCGCACATATTAACATAAATGAGATAAGTTTGGCCACCAAAACAAAGTCAATTTGCTATAACATTGAATGTTCGTTCGAGAAAATAGCCAATATGCAACATGGCGGAGCTCACAAACAACGGCTTCGTTTTTCTAACATTGAGTAAACCATTCAGTATAGGTTACCCACTCCTGCGGAGACATCAATAGAATTGTAAAAGATAGAATCGACAGTTCTGGCCTGGACCTCGTGAATGATATTACTAAAGAATGAGATCTGGTAACTAAAACTGAATCCTCCAGAATGCACAGATTAAACGTTTTCACATGGCCAATCCGGCAACCAATTTAAAGTACTGTACTAGATATGAGTACTAAATTTATTAAAAATAGAATAACTTCGCAACACAGCTATGGAGTAATAGGTTCCAAATTTAATCGGTTATTTCCTCCAAAAACAATCTGTATAAGTCGAAAATTGCATGAGTGCAACAAAGCTTAAAATCGAGATATATAAATCTGTGAATTGCTAAACTGAATGTTAAATGAAATTTTAGCCCATAAGTGATATTTTAACAAAAAATAAATTATTTAATGAAATTTTTATTCACGTCTAAGGAAATTTAACACAAATGAATATATTTAAGCATCCATGTATCTCTGAAACTGTGACGTTGGCTTTCTACCTTGGAGGTTCTGGATTCAAATCTAACAAGTAAGAGTCAAGCCTTCAGTTTTTCAGCAGGAGTCTAGACCCGATATATTGAATCCCATAGTTAACATTTCTGTTGATCCTACTAGGGTTGATGGCCAGTCTGTGGTGGGCTCTAAAAGTGGAAGCCGCCTGAAAAAGAATGTCCTATGAAGAAATGGCGGATTAATCAAATTAACCTAATTGAAATTGCGATAATCCAAGCCGTCTACGTTATAATTATATAAACATACTAGATAACAAGCTATAATGAAATAAGTTTAATTAACCTAAAGATTGACAGGCGATTTTGTTCGCAACCACGTTAGATAGCAAATTGAGCTAAACGAGAAAATGTTTATATTAAAATTATCTTTCATTTGATGTATAATTCATTATGTTGTGTCGCCTGTAAATAAGAAAAATTGGGGTGCAAAACTTTAAAATTCTCATAATAATGGCACCAATAGAAAATTCGATTTTCATTAATAAAATTCTTTTGAAGCATTTTTCAAATAAGTTTTGAGGTGTAGAAGGCTTAAAATCCAGGAAATAGAATCGTCACTAGCGTAAACTTTCGCGTATCCGCTCGGAGGAAATGCGTGCAGTGACATCATAATTGACTTTTTAATGTTAGAAAAACGAAACCGATCCGCCATGTTATTGGAGGAATATTTTCGCGAACGTACATTCAACACTATAGTAAACTGACTTTGTTTTGATGGCCAGACGAATTCCATTTTTTTTAAATAAGTGTGATGTCTAGATCCTATTACTTAAAGAAAGGAGGGAGTACCCCAATATGGATTATTAAACCATTTTATTGTTATATTTTTTTAAAATATACGTTTTCGATAATTTCAAATGAAATGCTCAAAACATTTCAGATTTCGCATTTTACTAATCGTTTAAGTTTTCTAAAAAAAAACACAAATTATCAATTTTACCGAACCAAATTAAAAATAATAAATTATATATAACCTTTCCTCACCTTTGAAAGTTTTTATCTCCAGATGAAAGATATTTCCTAATTTCTATCACCTGATATTTGCTCATTCTTTCATTCACCGGTGTGAAGTTGGTCCCCCACTTTCCTTTTATGAGTAGATTGATATTGTTTTTTAGCTCTATCGCATTCTATGGATAACATAGCTATACCTGCTAATCGCACTTGCATCATTTAAACACATGATTACATTCTAACAAATGATACGCATAATTTGATTTACTTGTATAAGATTTTAAACTTGTGTAGTATAGATGTATATAGCTTAGTTTGTAGTAGTTTGCCACTTTCAAGAGCACTGCATTAGACGTACTGTAGTGCTTTAATCAAATACTGTAATCACTGCATCCGGAAACGTAAAAAAATGTATGCGAAAACAATACATAAATTTTAAATTAGCGCTAACTAAGTTTAGAGTTCCAGCTAACGAATGCCGATGCCCTGTGTTAAATAGGTTTAACTGCTCTGCGTTAAAATCGAGGTTATTAAAGATTGATTGATTGGGTTTTACAGGTATTTTCTTCAGGGTGAGTTGGGGCCCCACAAAGCTCAGGGCCCCCCGCATTGCGGGTCTGCTGACTGTCAGCTACGCCACTGACCTTATGACAGCATTTGGAAGGGCAACATTTTGAGCATGCCCTTTAAATTTGGTTATGTAGACATATATGATTAAAATAAATATTAATATTTTTGTACTTTGTAATACGTAAAATCTTTACTCCAAATGAACAATACCAAACACGTAGAAATTAACTGACGGCAATTTACTTTCTGATATGACATAATTCGTGCGCTTTTTAAACTAATATTTTGTTCAGATTCCTAATGATATGGTGTTTTTCCCATATTGCTTGGTCTACCAGCTAAGAATAAGTGTTGATTCCTACTTTTTATCTGTGATCTTAATAATTACTGGAATAATCTTTATCAGTTATTCCATTTCAATTTTTCACTAATTTAAATAATATCTGGTTTGTCAAGAACTGATTTTCTAATAAATCAGGTCTTTTCTTGCACTTACTTTTACAGCAAATGTGCGAACACACCATATAAAAAGTAAATAATGTAATATTAGAATCGGGTACAGGATACAAATTAAATAAAATTTAAGCGTAAGGAAAATATTAAAATATAAATTTAAGAAATAAATTATTTGTTTATACTGTATATAGCTAAGTACATATATGAATAATAAAATCGGAGTGACT
>AYEL01060341.1:0-13746 GCA_000484575.1 Olivierus martensii | reverse complement strand
CAAATTAAATAAAATTTAAGTGTAAGGAAAATATTAATATATAAATTTAAGAAATAAATTATTTGTTTATACTGTATATAGTTAAGTACATATATGAATAATAAAATCGGAGTGTCTTTATTACAAAGCCAGATAATTTTTTTTTAATACGTAATTAAATTTTTTTCTTTCGTTGAAAGTAGTAAAATAATATTTTAAATAATAATTTAGATTTAACAACAAATTTTTATTAGCAGATTATTGTATTTATTATTATTTATTACAATCGGATTACAGACATACTGTCCGTCCATCTTAGCCGCGACCATCGACGCAAGTACGCGTGCGCCAACTGAACGAGTCCTCTGACAAAATTGGGATGACAGCTTCGCACATGGATGTTTTTAAACGTGAGATAACTGAAGTTGAATGGAAGTTTATTGTAATGTCGAATGCTAAATGAATATTTTTGACATTGGAAATAGTATATTTAACAGAATGTAATATAATATTAATTGAATAATTTTATACCGATTGCGACTCTCCCTTTCGCGTTTGGAGTCATCCATCTTAGCTAGGCGCGGCTTTCGTGGACGGACAATACTCGTACACGAGATCGTTAAATGGCGGCCCTTATTAAAGTACTAGATAGGGAAAGTAGCGACACTCCGCCATGTTTGTGCAAAGAGCAGATTTGTCGTCTGCTAGTAAAACAATATATGGACATATTTAAATCATTTACGTGCATTTTTTAGATTTAGCTTTAAAATTTCACTATTATCTATTATTTTTATTATTATTAATTTCTTTATTTTATTTAACTTTATTTATTTATTTAATTTTAATGCTCTATGCAAGAAGAGCATTAACATAGCAGAACAATGTTATAACCATCGTTGCAACATATTAGAACATTATACTTTATATAAATATATTTATTTATTTTGCATATTAGAACATAATATTTTAACAGAGCATTAACATGTTCTACATATCAGTGGTGTATGTTAAGGTATGGTCTTGGATGTGGTATAGTACTTTCTCATTTTAATATTATTTTTTAAAAGAGTATACTTTAAAGTTTGTAATAAATGTATTATAAGTTTGTAATTCTATTGCAATTTTGTTATAATTGTATATCTTTAGACATGCACAACATTAAAAATTATGAAAGCTGATGATATTTTTGAAACTGAAATGTATATTTCAACATGGATATTAGTATGTCTTAAATATGCCGGCTGGATTCTGATTTTCACGGAATTGCCAAATGTGATACCATTCCAGATCTCATCAAACTGGTCAAAAATTATAATAGAACCATGGACGAAAGATCACAGAATTGCCAAATGTGATACCATTCGATAGATCTCATCAAACTAAGTCAAAAATTATAATAGAACCATGGACGAAAGCAGCACCGATTAGAAGATATTTCGAAAAATTTACCTCAGAATTGGTAAATGAACCATGTACTGCTGCCATATTAAACGAGAAGTAAAACGTTACGTAATGACGAAAACCTGCTATGGTTTACAACTTGTTTTAAAAGCAAAAAATACACCGAGAATTATGCTTATGATTATGTGGGTTATGATTTTATGCTGAAATCCATAAGTTATTTATGCAATTTATGGATTTATATAATATATACATTAATATATATTTGCATCAAGATGTATAATTACATCATCTTGAAAGTATTCTTGCCAAGAAATTTGAATATAATTTCTGCGCGACATCTGCAAGATGTATGACAGTAAACTCCCGTATAACGTGCTCTCCTAAAACACGAAATTCATGTAATGAAATCGCTCTTCTATAACACGAATTCGTGTAATTTTATAACTTGAACGTGTCGCGCAAGACATTGTCCCTGTCAAGATGGCGTCGCGCACAGGTATTGATACTTCGTTGTGATAAGTACTTTTTCATATAGCTACTTATCGGTTCGGTCGCACATGACGTTGTCGCTTTCAAGATGGCGTCGCGCACAGATATTCGTTGTGATAAGTACTTTTTCATATAGCTACTTATCGGTTCCGTTTTCGCGATTGATTAATATACCGATTTACTACTAGTATGAAAAAAATATTATGCAAAAATCTCGGATTCCGTGAAAAGCAGAATCTTGCCAATATGCCTACATATATAGTTGTTTTATAAAATGTATAGCTTATTGATAAATTAATTTTTTTGTAAAAGTACAATTTAAATTTAATGTATATACAAAAATGTTTTATTTCATAGTAAAAATAATGAATATAAAAAACAGAAATAGTCTTTAATGATTATTTATATGGCGGAAAGAAGGTCATGTGATACTGAGCAGCCTATAGAAGAGCTACATTGTCGGCAAATGCATTGGAAAAGTGTTGCTACTTTCCCTATCTAGTACTTTAGCCCTTATTAAGTTATAGCACCATCTGCGGACTTTGTGTTTTTAGAGAAACTATAATTTAAATTTAATTTTTATTTCTTAATTTTAAATTATGAATAACGACAAAAATTTTGGCTGTGGCAGAAATTCGAAGGGTTAGATTTTTCTAACGATTTTTACGTATTTTTTTAGGAATCGGTAGTGGTCGACTGCAAAATGGATATCCAGCTAGCCACGTTCACTATTAATATACAGGATGATTCAAAAAGGTTGTACCAAAATTTACAAACTTGTAGAGGATAAAAGTCTAAGTAAAAAAATCTAGTCGCGCTTTTTGATTTGAGGCTCCTTTTGAAAGATATAATGCGTAAAAAGTTTTATGACATCATTTCCGGTTCAGTCAAAAACTATTTTTAAAATCATCTATAAATTTTAACTGCTTAAAAGCTATCCTAAAAAACTTAGAGCATCGAGAACAGAGATTGTTTAAAATAGCGACCGATTATTTAAATGAAACGTAATTGTTTTACAAACGTAGCATCATTTTCGAACATAGCAATTTAATATTCAAAAATGATAATGTTCGAAAATGAATGCTACGTTTTAAAACAATTACATTTAAATAATCGGTCGCTATTTTAATAAACAATCTGTTCTCGATGCTCTAAGTTTTTTAGGATAGTTTTTAAGCAGTTAAAATTTAATAGATAATTTTAAAAATAGTTTGACTGAACAGGAAATGACGTCACAAAACTTTTACGCGTTATATCTTTTAAACGTAGCCTCAAATCAAAAAACGCGACTAGACTTTTTTTACTTAGAATTTTATCCTCTACAAGTCTGTAAATTTTGGTACAACCTTTTTTGAATCATCCTGTATATGATTCATACAATTACATATACACAATTCATTCATAATTTTTCGCGGCATACCGTCAATGGTTTGCTTTAGATACATTCTGATTATATCAAATTTTATTGTAACTTCCTAGTACACCCATCTCATTTTCGCAAAAAGGTGGGACGAATGGTTTGCTCTGTATATTCACTATCAAGTATCAGAAATTTTAAAATTGCCGGATATTTTAGGTCTTCAAAAAGTAATACAGTAGAGTCTCTATAATCCGACACATATGGAACTGGTTCTTGTCGGATTTCAGAGATTTGTCGGATTATTGGATGTTCAATTGGTTGAAAAAAATGGAATTACACAAACGAATACGCTCAGTTTATTAGGACTTTTCTTCATTGAAGGGATGTTTACATCTTTCACAGACTCCTCAATTTTATCCTAATATTTTTTTATGTCATAAATGGTGATTCCTCCAATACCATAGAATGAATTTTTAAATAACTAAATTTTTCTTCCAAGTTTCTTAATTATTTTTGCTTTTTCGACCAAAATCAATGTCTTGTGTTTTTGTTTTTCACTTTTTCCAATTTGTGGCATTATGTAAAGATAAATAACAAACACTGATACAGTAAAAATACACTATTTTACAGTAAATAGTGTACTGAGCTAAAAATTACTCTGAATATAATGCCTGTTGCAATGTACGAATAACAACTGACAATTTTTTATGTCTGTTTCTCTTTCTCACATATCAAGTTGTGAAACGAAAATTTCATGTGGGCAGCATGGCGGTTTGCAGAGTGTCAGACTACAGAGACTCAACTGTATTCAACTAGTGATTTAAAGATAGAAAAACAAAACCAACTGCATGAAGAAAGTTGCTGCAAAGGTTGGAACAGGAATGTAATCAGTCCAGTCCAATGATTACTTATTTATCCAAGACAGATTAACTAATTAAAGAAAATCTATTTATTTGTAATATTGAAATGAAAATTCAGGAATATATTGATAATAATTTTAAAATAATTAGAAATATAAAGTTAAAAATGTTGTGGAAACACTTAAATTTTTCACTAGTATCAACTAATCAAACTATAACACAAGTTAAAAACCATTTTATTAAATTCAAACCTATCTTTTAGATTTTCTCTGTTTAATAATTCCATTTACAAAAATTTCAGAAATATATCTGTGATAGGTTTAAAATTATTAATAGTTTAAGTGAAAACATTAACATCAGACCATAACTCAAATCTAAAACAATAGATTGAGCTAAAATATATTGTCATCAAATTCTTGACCATCCTAAGTGCAAAAGCTTCATGACTTATGTTTGAATGAATGTGTTATAAGCAAGCATATATCAACTCTAAACTGTATATAACCACAACAGCCAAATTGCAGCTCTTTGGTACCTTCATTGTGGCATTATAGCATTAAAGTCAGTAGTTAATATAGAAGCAAATATCTATTTAATTTTAAAAAATAATATATTTGTAATTTGTTTATTTATTATAAGAAGTAGTATGCATCTATGTGAAAATAAGTGCATATGAAATATATAATAAATAGTTTTTGAAACCATTGTTAAGATTACCCGAAAAAACTAAAATGGCTCTCATATCAGAAAGAAACTAATTGAGCCTCTCAACTATTTAAGATTCTCCTATATGGCTTGTAGTGATATGAAGCTTGGCCACCCTTGGCATACAAGATTGAAAATAAGATATATTTGTTAGTACCATATGCAATTATCATCATCTCAATGATTAATGAACTGTATGCTATTTATAGGTATCTTTCAATTTAAGAATGCTTGTTTTAGAAATTTTTACACTTATGAATTATATTAATATGAACCAGATTTTTGAAAATAGTTTTCACTTTCACAAAAAAACAATTCTATCATTGAAGAAATGGATTAATGATGAAACTAATAGTAGATTAATTATATATTATAATATATTTAAATCAATAATTATATTTAGTTCAATATAATAATTTATAGTTTCTACTTTATATTTTAATAAATTTTTCTTGCATACCAGATTCTCAAAATGTTTTAATAAAAAACATTCTGAGGATCTGGCATACAAGAAATATCATATATTTATATTATTTATAATTATTTTGGCAAAAAATATTCCATTATCCAGATATTTTATTACTGATTTAATGATATGAATAATTGCTTGTTTTTATTATAATCTTCTTTATTGTCTTCACTGACTGGATCATATATTTTTATACAGGTAGTTCCCGACTTTACGAGTTAATTCAGACCTGAAAATTGCTCGTAAAGTAAAAACTTATAAACCAAGAATAAATTTTTCGTGGTCATAATGTTAAAATCACAGATTCTGTTCTCACCAGTGACATTGGATCACAATAAAATTAAATAAAGACTAACAAAATCAACAGTTTATGATTAAATAATGATTTTATTTATCTAAATAAATGAAAATAAAGCCTTTAAAATGAAGCAAATTATAATAATAAAAAAAATTATTTATACTAGAAATTTCATGAGGAAGGATCTAGCAATTTTCCTAAATTCTCTTAACTAGAAATTCCCCGCTCCATTTTATTAACAGATTATTGTATTTATTTTTACTAGAAATTACCCGCTCATATAATGAGCGGAAATATACTATTGTGATCTAATCTTATAATACTTTATATATCAGCATATTGTGTAATAATAGCTTATCTTGTAAATTTATTTACTATATATTTTATTAAGCATTAGTTCAAATGTATAGTAATTGCGTGGGGCCCGTGGAGGCGGTGCTGTGCCCCCGATGGCCCCACTCTAAGGGTGGGCCCGCAGGGCCCTACCCCAATGGGCCCCAGGCCTATAGACACACACACAGACACACACACAGAGACACACACACAGACACACACACAGACACACACACACACACAGACACAGACACACAGACACAGACACACAGAATTTTTGTTTTCCTTGCATATTTTCCATATAATAATTACAAATTTCTACCAAATTCAATATTTGAATGTATAGTGAAATTCCTTCAGACAGATCATTTAGATTTATTGATATGTATTGATGCTAATTTCCATCATGTTGTATGGGAAAAGCACTCATATCAAAAAGAGGACAACATATCCTATATTATCTGATAAGTGCAAACCTTCATATTTTAAATAAAGATAGTGATTTATTTTTTAATTAAAAATGAAAGGAGATCATAAATAATTTATAACAACATTCACTTCCTATCATTCACACTGCCATGGTCAAGTAATATTTGTGGTCTTATTATAATAAGTACTTGTGTAGTAATTTTACTTTGTATAGTAATTAATGTGTAGTAATTTTGTACTAAATTTCATAATGAGGAAATTTTAATTATTGTTTCAAGCACAACAGTCAATAATTTTTATTTTTTACTATAACAAGGGAGTCACTAAATGCACAGAACCTAAGGAGTTACTTCTATTTAATATTCTTAGACATATTTATGCATTCTCCTAGTAAAAAATTTTCAATAACCAATAACTTTTATTATTTTCAGAGCTTGTAGACTGAAAAAGAAAGCACAACATGAAGCAAATAAACTGAAATTATATGGATTACAACAAGAGCATAGTAAGTGAATACATTCGTAATATACTAGAAATTACCCGCTCCATTTTATTAACAGATTATTGTATTTATTTTTACTAGAAATTACCCGCTCATATAATGAGCGGAAATATACTATTGTGATCTAATCTTATAATACTTTATATACGATGAGCGGAAATATACTATTGTGATAAATTCCCCGCTCATATAAATGAGCGGAAATATACTGTTGTGATCTAATCTAACTTATAATACTTTATATAACAGCATATTGTATAATAACAGCTTATCTTGCAAATTTATTTACTATAGTAATTGCACGGGGGCCCGTGGAGGCTGCACCCCATGGGCGCCTCCCCGACGGCCCCACTCCACTGAGGGGCCCACCCCAATGGGCCCCAAGCCCGTGGGTTTTATCTCCCCAGTGGGCCCACAGCCCGTGGGGAGATGAAACCCCCACAGAGAGCCCGTGGGGTGGGGGTGCACCCGCCAGGGACCAAGAGGCCCCAGTTGGGTGGGGCCCGTGGGGTCCACACCAACGGGTCCAGGCCCTTGGGGCCTGTTTAATGTCCCTGGTGGGCTGCACGCAGTTTCATCTCCCCACGGGCACCGGGGTCCCCAAGGGGTGGTGGGGTGGGGCTGCACCCGCCAGGGACCAGGAGGCCCCAGTCGGGTTGGGGCCCGTGGGGTTCACCCCAACGGGTCCGGGCCCTTAGGGCCCTGTTTAATGTTCCCAATGGGCTGCATCCAGTTTCATCTCCCCACGAGCACTGAGGTTCCCGTGGGGTGGGGCTGCACCCCCGTGAAGGGGGTAGTTTACAGCATGATGAATGGTTATAATTTCTTTGTGTGATAAAATATAAGCAAATTTCATTTGAGATATGTAATATATCACCATCGTAATTATGGATATAGAACAGGCTTAACTGCAAATTCAACATAAAATTTCCTTTAAAATAAAACATCCAATGAAAAGGTTAAATAAGGTGTGAAAAGGTTAGCTGAACAGTATCCTGTATCATAATCAGTAATAATTCTTTTAGCTAAGTAATTCTGTAAAAATCCAATAATAGTAATGCAGGTAAGTTATCTGTTGCCCCTTTCTTTGACACTTAGCGCCATCTATTGATATTTATTGTCATAAAATAAAAATTCGGCCCCTAGGGCCCTAAAAAATGGCCAAATAAAAAAAAAATCTGTTGTCGCAGACATCCGAAAATTAGATCTTTCTAACGATACCCTATTTATAGAAATTGGTACAGTGGTTCGTCCAAAAAAGGGGTTCCAGCCATACACATTTGTCTAATTATAATATAGATTGATAATTAAAGACTAGATTATATATATTTTTCATATATTAATCATTAATCCATAAAACTAGAATAAATGTTTCAGCTTCTTAATTATAAGTTAAAATACTAACAAATGGAAAATTGAAATCATCATATTCTTCACATTGAATAATTGTGAAAAACAGGTAAAATATTGTCCACACTTTGATCAGAATTATGATTAAAGTATAGATACTCCCTGACTTATGCAAGCTTTTTGTTCTTGGCAACTTCATATAAGTTAAATTTATTTAGATAAATCATTATGTAAATATTATAGTAGAATAAAACATTATTATACACTATATATAGCCTGTCTATAAAATAAAGATTACAATATACAATAATTTTACCATATCAATAGTATCATTAATTCTCATTTAAAAAAAACTGTTTAATTTTATTTTATTTATTTATTTTTGTTTAATTCCATCCTGTCAATTTTATAACCTACCAAATCCATTCAGATTATAAAATTTGATAAATAACATTTTGGAAATTTTTGGAAAAATCAAATTTTTCTTCAAATAACACATAAAATTCAATTAAAAAATATTGTAGACGATAAGAAAATTTTTGTTAATTCTGTTAAAATAAACTAAAATTTATTGTAATCATTCATTTTTTGTTTTAATTTCACCAAAATTTAGGAGAAAATTGTGATAAATAAAACATAAATACCCTCAGGCCATTTAAAGGGGCATGGCAATTTTATTGCTTTATAGCAGCTACTCCTTTCCCAGTAAATTGCAACCAAGTCTACTTTGGACATGAGTAATTGGCATTGGATCCAGAGTTACAATAAACCAACAGTGGTCTAATTAGAGGAACATTAAATATATTATAGCTGTTTATGTACCAGATGAGGACATTTTCATATATGTTAGGTTTTTCATATAAATCTTTTTATTTATATAAAAAGTGCTGTGAAAATTTGTGTAAATGAAGTAAGAACAAGTTAATAAATATGAAATATTAATAGAAATTACAATATTTCAAAGAATTTGTGTAATTTTTTAAATAATTATATGACAACTTCAATCAACAAATGTTACATAACTTGTGGTTTTTTTATCAATAATTTCTGAAATTTTTGGCTGAATTTCTTCATTCGTGGCTAATTTTGATCAGAAGACTTGTTGCTATCTAAAAATATTGACTATTTTGTTGAATGGCTAAAATTGCATATAAGAAAAAAAAATTTTTACCGATCTCGTAAATATAATAAAAAGTTACAAAAAAAATAAAATTATAAAAAAATGCTTACTGTTAAAAAGAGAACAAAATCTGCAATAAATACTGAAAATTTCAAAATATTTTGATGAAAATTAAGCAAAATTTTACAATTTTAATTTTTTTGCATATTAATTAGGCTTAATTATAAAACATCTGCAGCACTCAAGGGATTAATACTAAATAATAATAATAATAATAATAATAAATCACTGTTTTAGTCATCTTTACTTATCATTAAACAATGATTTATTTATATAAAGAAATGAAAATATGGCATTCAAAATCAATCAAATTATAATTGTGGAGGATAGGAATTTGGGTTGTATGTGTTGTGGCTTTTTCCCACCTTTGAAAGACTTCTTTTTTTTCTTCTTTTGATTTATTAAAAAGAAATGGAGAAAGAAATTTGGAAAAGAAAGCAATGCACTCAGTGAAATACAATAATGTTCAGTAATTTCCTGCTCATGGACTCTTGCTCCCTTAAATTTAAATCAGAAAAAACTATAAACAAGAGATAACGAAACAATGAGAAAAAATATTATTACTTGCAGGTGTCTCACAAAATTAAAGAAAAGACAACATCGAAGACAATCAATGAAAACATCCTGCCTTTCCCTAGGAAAAGGTCAGTTTCTTCCCAGGCTTCTTTTATAAGCGCTCTCATTTTGGAGTGTGAGGTCAATCATGGTTTGTTGTTCAGAGATCTTTATTTGGATTCCAATCAGGGAAGAAGGCGATTTGCCCCAAAGGTGCTTCTGCCGAAAATGATAATTAGACATCGCATTTTTCTATGTCAAGAATTGTGTCATCTGCTGTAACTGCCTTTTGTCAATTGTGTGCCTATTCAGAACTGTGTTGTACATTGCTGAATTGATTTATTCCTCAATCAAGAAATACAAGTAAACTAGAATTCTAACTACCTGTTCCAGATATTCTCTCCCTTTGTTAAAATTGTTGGGATACATTTGTAAAATGGAAATCTCTCTCTTGTAAATAAAGGAAGCTATTGGTTTATTTAAACCATAGCCTCTGCATTGTTCACATCAGTCTCATCATCCGTCCTTATCTGCAACAAGGCTTAACACCTGTCACTTTCATCTGTTGGTCCTGCACACTTCACAAAATAATAAAGATATATTTATTTCATATAAATGTTAAAGAACTTTTATTCATCATCATCATTAGCAGATGGATAAATGAGCTTTTTATATGGATGAATTAAATTATTGTCTTAAAGCACAATTTGGAAATGAAAGTTATTTACATAATATTCCAATTAAACCATGGCAGTCAAAAGACATGCTATTTCCACTTCCTAATCTGCCTTCTTAATTTTTCCCATTTTGTAGCAGATGATGGAATATTTGCCTATGAACCCAACTAAATGCATGGTTTGAAATACCATATTCATAAATGTTAACATTTATTTATTGCAAATGATATATAGTTTTTGTTTAATACTTGATACTTGAAAAAAGAAATTGTAAACCTGGAACTCATAAAGTGAAAAATGCACGTACTGTACTATACACTAAAATTTTAAGATGAATTTTAAAACATTTTGTGTCAAAATTTTTTATGTAAAATTGAATTTATATATGTTGGATTTGTGAAGTTGAATAATTCAACTTCACAAATCCAACATCGAATCCATTCGAATTATCGATTAAAATTAGCATAAAAAAAAAAAATAATTTTATTTTTGAGGGGCATAAACTCTGTTTTTATTATTACAAGAACTGCATTAATTACTGTGCAATTATTAGTTTTAGCTTTCATTCCCTGCAACTTTAACATTGAAATAAAAATACGGTTCAAGTTCAAAACAAGAGTATCATATTTAAACTTTATATCCATTTCTTATCTTCATTTTGAAAAGAAATAGAGTGTATTAAAAAAAACTGATCCTAAGACCTGATTTCATATGCTGATCCCAATAAAACAAAGACAGAATCTATATTCAAATTTTATACAATTTTTTTCTATTTTCACTAGATTTATTATTTCTTTTAATAGATTAAATAAAAGTTAATATTTTAATTCTTTTAGTAAGTAAAATGATAGGAAATGGTTTTGTAATTAGTAAATTATTCTTGAAGCCTCTAAAAGTGAGGATTTCTTGTTATTATAGACTTTGGTGGTGATGAATTTGCCAGAACAGAGGATACTGGGTTAAAGATCAAAATTTTTTTTTAGTTTCACATCAGATTTAGCAAATATGCATTTCATATTTTCCAAAATAAGCAAAAAATTTCATAAATTTGCCTACATTACATGGACAACATAATACAGAATTTAAAACATATTTTTTAATTGTTACTAACAAGGGGAGGGAAAAATAAATATATTTTTTCACTCAAATATGAATTCTAGGTAAGATTCTTGATTGATTGTAGAGTTTGTGCGTCGCGTCATATCGGGCAGCGCGGCGTTGCCTATCTGATTATGGTATATAGACCCAGGTTGGAGTCGGCGACATGATGTGTTCAATCGCATCGAGGTAAGATAAAATTATATCTGGTATCGTATTAAATGAATTATTGCAAAATTTTCTTTTTGGTCTTCAGGAGATAAGTTATGGTTTTGCTTATTACTTCAATTTCTCCAGACAAAAAAAAGGTGATCTTTTTGATCCGTGTATAAGCCGACCCTCCAGAAATTTTTTTGAGAAAAAACCTCGGCTTATACATGAGTATATATGGTATATTGTAGAGAAACACAACTATACATAATTTGACATGATCACTTCCTGCTGTCTATCCAGCTTTCTCTTTGAATTATGTTGTGATATTTCAATGCTCTGCTTGAATTTTAAGTAGTCACATTTACTCCAATAATGAATCTAATTTGGAAAATTTTTTAAATTATAAAAAGAATCTATTTTAATGAATATCAAATTGTTCTAACAATTGAAAATTTGGAGTTGGTTTAAACATGTTTGTGTTTGTGTGTGTGTGTTAGTGTTAGTTATTTAATTTGAAAAGATATCTTTAGTTGGCTGATTTATTGCAAAAAATAATATATATGTATATAAAATAAATGCATGTGAAATATCTAATAAATTTTGAAATCATTAAGATGATCCCATAAAAACTGATTGCAGTTCTCGAGTATTTGATATTCTTTTATGTGACTGGTAAAGATATGAAATTTGACCAGTCTGACTATATAATATAATAAATTGAACATTTTAAAAATAAATTAAACAATAGGGAATGAATTTCTCTCCACTTCATCAGTAATTAACTCTAAGAGATAGCATGTATTGTTTTGAAGGTTTATTAAATTGAGATTTTACTATATTTTCCATATTAGATTTCAAAAAATTTTCATGAATGTATTGCATTAGAAAGATTATATTAATATAATAGCAGGAAAAACAAGAAACATAATTATTAAGCAAAATATAAAAATTCAGAAAACATCATACTGATAAATTTGGCATAAAAATTGCTTAGTTACTATTTTGCTAATTCAAATAGTGCTCAATTTATGACACCTCAACTTACAAGGGGAGGACACAGCTGACCCCCCACCGATTTTGATCCGCTTAAGTATGGTGAAAATACATCAAAAATGAGTGAATACGTGTCTGAGCTTTTCATTGAATAGGGCCTTCTAATAGTATTTTTTAACACTTGAAAAATCGAACTTTTGATAATTCAGCTTAAAAACGATAGATAGAGAGCAGATCAGCTGTAGCGCAGATGGCGTAGTCGATAAATACGTGGCTCGTAATCTGATGGTGGTGGGTTCGAATCTCGGTTGATGTGCAATTTTTTTTTTTTATGCATTAAAAAATTATTTTTTATTTTTCATTTTATTATTTTTTATGTACTGTACGTTTTATTTAATTTATTTTAATTATTATAAATTTTATATATATTGGTTATCACATAATTCGTATGCATTAATATATTTATTTACAAAACAAAATACTCTATTACATTTTATGTGTTATTTGATCAAATGTAAGTCAAAAAATAACACTCGACTGACAAAGTTGTTATTATGTCAAACAGATATGGCACATTTCAATAGTGTGTTTACAGATGACAATGGTAATTCGAACTGTACTATTGAAATAATTCCTCCACATTGTACCCCCTATTGCCAACCATGCGATGTATATTTTTTTCGGCAAGTGAAGAATTTTATCAAGAAACTCCAAAACTCTGTCGAAGTTTTACAAAATAATCGACAATTATCCACAAGGGAAGATGCTATAAAAATTCATTCCCTCATTCATCATCAACTATCCTCTCCTCATTTTGAAGATATGATAAAATACGCCTGGTTTGCATCCAAATTAATTCCCAAAAGAAATATTTTTAGTAATGTAAATGAAGTTTGTTTCCCATCTTATCAT